>JAUIMM010000616.1:1110000-1199776 GCA_031769625.1 Taudactylus pleione
TATGTGTGAGTGCGCTGCTTTATATGGCTGTGAGTGTATTATGTGTGAGTGCGCTGCTTTATATGGCTGTGAGTGTATTATGTGTAAGTGCGCTGCTTTATATGGCTGTGAGTGTATTATGTGTGAGTGCGCTGCTTTATGTGGCTGAGTGCGCTGCTTTATATGGCTGTGAGTGTATTATGTGTGAGTGCGCTGCTTTATATGGCTGTGAGTGTATTATGTGTAAGTGCGCTGCTTTATATGGCTGTGAGTGTATTATGTGTAAGTGCGCTGCTTTATATGGCTGTGAGTGTATTATGTGTGAGTGCGCTGCTTTATATGGCTGTGAGTGTATTATGTGTAAGTGCGCTGCTTTATATGGCTGTGAGTGTATTATGTGCGAGTGCGCTGCTTTATAATCTGCTTGTCGCCCCCTAAATGGCGCATCCACCAGCGATACATAGAAGTGCCAGCGTCTGTGCTGTCGGCAGTGGCTTTACCTAGATTCACTACAGTATGAAGGGAGGAGGGTAAAATTGCTTTATGGTTTTGTGATGCAATTAATCTTGGGGTCAGCAATGGTTCTATACAGCCCATCACTGATATTACACACAGAGATCATCCTCCAGATGCACCTGATGTCTGGGGGGGATAATTACTAAAGTGAGGGTTTTTAGAAGTGGAGATGTTGCCCATAGCAACCAATCAGATTCTACTTACCATTTATCTAGCACCTTATAGACGATAATAGATAGAATCTGGTTGCTATGGGCAACGTCGCCACATCTGAAACCTCTCACTTTAGTACATATACCCTTTGTGGTCCTGTGACTTACACTTAGGGAACCCACTGAGGATCCTTCTGAAGGACCACTACACATTACCACCGGTCCCCTTCGGAAAGTGGTTCCTCACAAGTGGCGAGAAGATGTGGGGTGCAGGTCCTGTCTGTGGGGGAATCGTACACACTCCCATGATGTCACACCCCCATGATGTCATATCCTTGAATATCCTTGAAAAGAAATAAATTCTATTTATTTTTTATTTTTTTTATAAATGATAAAATATATTTTCCTTACTTTTCTATGGTACAAGTCCCGCTCGCTGGCACGGGGCGTCATTGACGAGAGCAGTGCTATTGCCGGTAATATCCCAATGACAGGACCGACCCCTGGGGGTGACCGCTGATTGTACATTGCACAGTGTCGCGGTCTGGCCATTGCGGCAGCATGTGATTGGATGGGAGACCATGTGTCGTATGACTGCTTTCTAGACATGTTTTCATTTAAAAAACGAAAAAGCGCAAAATATTCACCACCGTACTTACCCACCCTGGGGCAGCTGACATCGCCACTCTCTGCCGATTGTAACCTGTGCCCTCTGTGATTGTGCTTCTGCCCACCCACGGAGATACTAATGTCATTCTGCCTCTAACACACCATGGGGAGATGTATCAAACCACCTAGATTGGACAGGTGGGGAAGTTACCATGGCAACCAATCCTATTCTAGCTATCATTTATCTAGTACATTCTGTAGAATAATAGCTAGTAGCTGATTGGCTGGTATGGGATAACTTCTCCACCTGACCCCTGTAGAAGGTTTGATACACCTCCCCCATGCTGGGAGTCACAGGCGCTGTGTTGTACAGTGAGATTACAGGAGGGGAGTTGTCTCAGACAGCAGCTGCTGTTTTGCATGTGAGAGTAATTGTGAGGACCCCAGATGCTGCCATCGTTGTCTCTTCTGACAGCTGTGCGCCGTCATGATGAACAAGCTAAACACTGCGAATAAGCACAGTATAACGCATCCGCCAGATATGCAGGATAAGGGGGCGGCTTTTATTGCTGTAGTTGTATGTAGCTGCCTGGTGTCTCATGTCGCTGCTGCTGGCGAGGTTCCCTGTGTGTGTATACAGGTTACTTGGGTTCAATTCATGGTCAGAAATACATCTCTCATCAGTGCAGTAAATCAGGTAATGGCAGCTAAGGTGGGACGTTAGGTAATGAGCTGTGCCTGAAGGTGGGAATAATACCACGTATATCTGTAACGTAGACATACAGTGACAAAACCAGCTGGTGCGGCTTCCTCTTACAGGCCAGAGAAACAAGGAACGCCCCCGTGGGGTCAGGCGTGATCTATTTACCATGCAGTACATGAAGCCCCTGTATGGATGAGCATTGGGGTCTCCCTGATTGCCTTGCTGTATTGTCTCACCATTGTTGCCGTATACAGCCGGAAAATGATGCAGACACGTTACTGCTGTCCTTATGTATTACAGTGCGGAGATCAATATATCGCTGTGTTGTGCGGTTTCCCAGGTGGGCTGGCGAGTGCTGTGAGGCAGTAATGCTAACCATTACACTGTCTGTATATCGCTGTGTTGTGCTGTTTCCCAGGTGGGCGGGCGAGTGCTGTGAGGTAGTAATGCTAACCATTACACCGTCTGTATATCTGTGTTGTGCTGTTTCCCAGGTGGGCTGGTGAGTGATGTGAGGCAGTAATGCTAACCATTACACCGTCTGTATATCGCTGTGTTGTGCTGTTTCCCAGGTGGGCTGGCGAGTGATGTGAGGCAGTAATGCTAACCATTACACCGTCTGTATATCGCTGTGTTGTGCTGTTTCCCAGGTGGGCGGGCGAGTGCTGTGAGGCAGTAATGCTAACCATTACACCGTCTGTATATCGCTATGTTGTGCGGTTTCCCAGGTGGGCTGGTGAGTGCTGTGAGGCAGTAATGCTAACCATTACACCGTCTGTATATCGCTATGTTGTGCGGTTTCCCAGGTGGGCTGGTGAGTGCTGTGAGGCAGTAATGCTAACCATTACACCGTCTGTATATCGCTGTATTGTGCAGTTTCCCAGGTGGGTGGGTGAGTGATGTGAGGTAGTAATGCTAACCATTACACCGTCTGTATATCGCTGTATTGTGCAGTTTCCCAGGTGGGTGGGTGAGTGATGTGAGGCAGTAATGCTAACCATTACACCGTCTGTATATCGCTGTGTTGTGCTGTTTCCCAGGTGGGCTGGTGAGTGATGTGAGGCAGTAATGCTAACCATTACACCGTCTGTATATCGCTGTGTTGTGCTGTTTCCCAGGTGGGCGGGCGAGTGCTGTGAGGTAGTAATGCTAACCATTACACGTCTGTATATCGCTGTGTTGTGCGGTTTCCCAGGTGGGCTGGTGAGTGATGTGAGGCAGTAATGCTAACCATTACACCGTCTGTATATCGCTGTGTTGTGCTGTTTCCCAGGTGGGCGGGCGAGTGATGTGAGGCAGTAATGCTAACCATTACACCGTCTGTATATCTGTGTTGTGCGGTTTCCCAGGTGGGCTGGTGAGTGATGTGAGGCAGTAATGCTAACCATTACACCGTCTGTATATCGCTGTGTTGTGCGGTTTCCCAGGTGGGCGGGCGAGTGATGTGAGGCAGTAATGCTAACCATTACACCGTCTGTATATCGCTGTGTTGTGCTGTTTCACAGGTGGGCGGGCGAGTGATGTGAGGCAGTAATGCTAACCATTACACCGTCTGTATATCGCTGTGTTGTGCGGTTTCCCAGGTGGGCTGATGAGTGATGTGAGTTAGTAATGCTAACCATTACACCGTCTGTATATCGCTGTGTTGTGCTGTTTCCCAGGTGGGCGGGCGAGTGATGTGAGGCGTCCTTATAAAGAGCCACCTCACCAGTCCGGTTACCTGTTGTTGGTCAGGAGCCATCTTGGGTATCCCATTTGTCCCAGGTTATGATGCAGGTTGTGGATCATTTGGCTACTCCAACGATGCCTCCTAGGATGGGGTGTCCACATGCTATGTTTACACCTCGTATGCATTCCTCAGTTAAGGATGATGATGGCCATTCTAGTCCAAGTGTGGCACCATCTAATGGTGATAACAGACCAGTAGTGACTAAAGCGCCTAAACGCAAAATGTCTTTTTATCAGTCTGCCCAACATATGGATTCAGACCCATCATCGGAGGAGTTAGATGATGCGCAGGGTTCCTCTCCAGGGTCTTGTTCGGTGGAGGAGGACCTTCCATCTACTGTGGATGTTCCTTCTTTGGTGAGGGCGGTTAGATCAGTCCTAGATTTTCAGGAGGATGAATCCGCTCATAATAAGAAGGCTCCAGTGTATAATCACCACCGGAAGGTGTTCCCTGTGTCTGAACAGCTCACTGAGCTTATGGATGAGGCATGGGGTAACCCTGATAAGTGGTTTTATGTAGATAAGAGAATAAAATCATTGTATCTATTCCCACCTTCTGTATGTACTAAGCGGGAGGTACCCCCTACTGTGGATGCTCATGTAACACATCTAATCAGAAATGCTACATTGCCTATTCCGTCAGCATCTTCTCTGAGGGATTCCACAGATATAAAAAGAATGAAGCCTGTCTTAAGGCAATATTCTCATCATCTGGAGCTGTTACCCGTCCGGCTATAGGTGGAGCCTGGGTAACCAAAGCTGTTGAAGAATGGATGGGAGCATTGGAAAATTCTCTACCAAACGCTACCAGAGAACAGATGATGTATATATCCTATATACGGGAAGCGGCTTCCTATCTGGGAGGAGCTGCTGGGGATGCTGGAATTTTAGTGTCTAAAGCATCAGCAGCTCCAATAGTGACAGAAGTTTTTTTGCACAGATTCTCCATCAGATGTGGACAAGGCCTTGGCTTTTCAGGAAGCCATTCACTCGCTGCTACAGGCAGGGGTAATAGTCCCAGTCCCTGTGTCCCAACAAGAAAGGGGTTATTACTCAAATGTATTTTTGGTCCAGAAGCTGAATGGGACATATCGCCTTATACGGAATCTGAAAACCCTTAACAGGTTTATTCATGTTCCCAAATTCCGCATGGAAACTCTCCGGTCCATTATTTTGGCTATGGAGCCGGGAGATTACATGGTTTCCCTGGATATTCAGGATGTGTATCCTTCAGCAACATTACTAATTTCAGGCTCTACCCTTTGACCTATCTTTGGCCCCCCAGGTATTTACCAAAATAATGGCGGTCATGACAGCTTATCTCAGGCGTCAGGGAGTCAGAATTCTGCCATATCTGGACGACCACCTGATATTGGCACAGACTCCGGTGGTTTTACTACACCATCTTCAGCTGACCATAACCTGCCTACAGAGGTACGGCTGGATCATCAACTGGAAGAAATCATCCCTTTCTCCAACACAGCAGATGGTACATCTGGGAGCGTTTCTACATTCTCAGGCACAAAGGGTGTTTCTACCAGAGGACAAGATTGTGGCATTATCAATGCGGATACACATGCTGCTATGCAGGCAACTAGAGGGAAAGGTCAGAGTTCTGCTCTTTTACCACATTGCGTTATTGAAACTAATAGGTTTTTTTCTGTTGCATATTAAAATTGTACAATGTCACTTCCAATAATAACCCGACATTCACAGAAACATTCAGGGTTTCTCCGACGTCCAACTCTCGCAGAGACCAAAAAGCGGATTCTGTCGACCTTTCAGTTGCTGTGACATCACTGGCTCCGCTCAAATCAACCAATCCCCATACATTTCATTTCTGCAAAGTCTGCCAAGCTGTCATTCCTTCTCTGCCTGCTCAGTGATAGAAGCACCTTCCTGCTGACGCGGCAGTGATAAATAGAGCAGGGATTACACATGGCGGCCCAGTCCAGTCAGGTACAAAGGGGGTCATTCAGACCCGGTCGTTAGCGCCGATGCGCTGGGACCGGGTCGATGGCCCCCCACAGAGCATGCGCACGACGGCGCCGTCGTGCGCATGCGTGAGACCCGCTACGACCGACAGCGCCGGTCATAGCAGGTCTCGATCCTAAGGGGGCGAGCTGTCGATGTTGATTGACAGCTCGCCCCGGTTGGAAGGCGGGCCGGGGGGGTGGCAGCCCAAACGGGGGCGTTCACTAGTGATGTCAGTGGAGAGCTTCCGGCTCTGACAGAGCCAGAAGCTCTCCGGGGCTTACGACAAGGGAGACCCTACCCTAGGGTCTCATCGTAAGCCCCGATGGTCGCGATGGTCTCTGACCATCGCAACCATCACCGGAGCGGTCGTTAGAGCTGTGGGTGTTAACCCACAGCCTAATGACCGCAACAGAGGTGGGCGGTCAGGATGCAAGTGGCCGCCCAGTTTCTGAGCGACCGCTTGCATCCTCCGACCACCTCTGAATGAGGCCCAAAGTCTCCTGTTATTACATGTATATTATACATCTCAGTATTACACAGCCTCTGCTCTGCTTCCAAGTCAAATGTATTTTGTACCTTGCAATTAAAAGCAACAAAAAAAACATGACAGTATAGTGAAATATTGTCTAATGCACATGTCTCTCACTGCTAGAAGAGGATGTGGCAAGTAGCGTGTCCTGAGCGTGTCCTGAGCCGGGAACAGCTTCTTCTCTGCATACGTATCCCCATATGTTACTGCTCCTTATTGCCCAAGTGCTGCTGTGCTCTACAGAACACGCCGCCCAGTCATGCTCTAATGATGCAATAGATATAATGGAAACATCCTGACCCACAAGGATTGTGCACTGCCATAATGCAGTACCAACACGTGGCACGCGCACTGCCATAATGCAGTACCAACACGTGGCACGCGAGGCTTGTGCACTGCCATAATGCAGTACCAACACGTGGCACGCGAGGCTTGTGCACTGCCATAATGCAGTACCAACACGTGGCACGCGAGGCTTGTGCACTGCCATAATGCAGTACCAACACGTGGCACGCGAGGCTTGTGCACTGCCATAATGCAGTACCAACACGTGGCACGCGAGGCTTGTGCACTGCCATAATGCAGTACCAACACGTGGCACGCGAGGCTTGTGCACTGCCATAATGCAGTACCAACACGTGGCACGCGAGGCTTGTGCACTGCCATAATGCAGTACCAACACGTGGCACGCGAGGCTTGTGCACTGCCATAATGCAGTACCAACACGTGGCACGCGAGGCTTGTGCACTGCCATAATGCAGTACCTACACGTGGCACGCGAGGCACACACATTACCCATCCCACCCTTCCTGGCACTCTGCCATTATAGGGCTCAGCCACATCTAGGTGACAGAAATCCTCTGATTAATGGGTGCAGTCACTCTGGGATCCCTCTGGTGTAGACACCGCAAACACACGTTTCTGGTATCCGCCGTCTAAGCACTATGGCTATAGCAAGTTATTGTTGCATTCTGTCTTTATGCTCCTTGCTATTAAAATTTCATTATTTACCATTTTTTTTTCTTTTTTAAATTAAATGTTGACTTATACTCAGAATTACATAAGAACTTATCTCATCCTAACCCTCTGTCTCAAGCTCACTGTCTCTCCCCTCTGTGTCACCCCTGTCTGTCTGCCCCTCCCCTATAGAATGTAACCTCTCATCCTAACCTACCGCTCTATGCTCCTCACTCACTGTCTCTCCCCTCTGTGTCACCCCTGTCTGTCTGTCTGTCCCTCCCCTATAGAGTGTTATCTCTCATCCTAAGCCACCGCTCTATGCTCCTCACTCACTGTCTCTCTCCTCTGTGTCACCCCTGTCTGTCTGCCCTTCCCCTATAGAATGTAAGCTCTCACGAGCAGGGCCCCTCTTCCCTCATGTGCTTCTCCTTCCCTTACTTATACTATCATATACTCCCTACACTTGGTTGTTGCCGCCCTGCTGCTTATTTGAGTATTCTGACCACTGATGCAGTAATGTTTATATACCGTGTACCTGTCCTGCATTGTCTTGCAGTCACTGTTCTCTTGTTAAGCTCATTTGTTTATGTACTTTGTTAGGAGCTGCGGAACCCTTGTGGCACCATATAAATAAAGGATAATAAGAACTGCTCCACTTCAGGATTTTGTGTATTTGCGCCTCAGTTTTCGGCCTCAGACATCAGTGCTTGGACGCCTCGTAGCTTCACTTAAACATCTGTTCCTTTGAAGAACTCTTTCTTTCAAAACACAAACTCCCCGTGCTTGTAGGTGACTAATGAATTGCAGTGCTAGAACCGCCATGTAGCCCCCTGCAGAGCACTCCATTCCGTTTCCTAATGATAGTTTATCCAGGAAGAGTCAGATAATTGCAATTCAAAACTCTTTACAAGTGCCCACTAACATTCCTGTGTCTGAGCCAGAGGTAACTGCTCCCTTCACTTCTGCTATAAACAGGGTAGTTACATAGAATTAGGGCAGCACAGACGGTGTAATGGTTAGCGTTACAGCCTCACAGCACTGAGGTCGTGGGTTCAATTCCCACTACGGCCCTAACTGTGTGGAGTTTGTATATTCTCCCTGTGCTTGCGTGGGTTTCCTCCGGGAACTCCGGTTTCCTCCCACACTCCAAAAATATACTGGTAGGTTAATTGGTTCCCTACAAAATTGACCATAGTGTGTATGTGTGTGAGCATGTGGTAGGGAACATAGATTGTAAGCTCCACTGGGGCAGGGACGGATGTGAATGGCCAAAATATTCTCTGTAAAGCGCTGCGGAATATGTGTGCGCTATATAAATAACTGGTAATAAATAAATAAAATAAATAGAATGCTACAGTCTCACTGCTTAATTCATGTTACACGCAAAATATCTAACTTGTTTTTTTGCCTCGGGGCGCTGCAGTGCACCTCGGGGCGCTGCAGTGCACCTCGGGGCGCTGTCATTGTTTTACGTCTGTGCCGTCCATTGCGTGCAGGTGTCTCCAACACAGAGAGACGATGCCGCTCCTCACTACGGCAAGAATCTGGAAAAGGATTTTTTAATCAAACTATATTTTATTTATTTCAATAGGACACATTATTATTGTTATTATCCTTAATTTATATAGCGCCACAAGTGTTCCGCAGTGCCTTACAGAGTACGTAGACAAATAAGTGCACAAGAAACCAGTGACTAAAGCTGGGTACAGACTGTTACGATTGCAGGCTGATGGGGTAAAACTGTCCCCAGTGTGACCCCCTGTCAGCTGCGTACTCACTGTGCAGACATAGCACAGGGTGTACGGGCTTCTATGGGATCGGGAGATCGTACTGATAAATATTAAACCTTATATAAGATTAGACCTCCCGATCCCGACCGCTGCAGCGTTATCAGCTAACGCTCCTGCATCGGGACAGCGTACACACCTATACAATCCAATGGCCGTTCTCTGGATATTGGATGAACGGCCCGATGATTGTATAGGTGTGTGCAGGACAAGGACATGTTATAGCTTGCCAAGTCACGGATGCATTTTCCCCTCACCTACAGACTGTACTATGTGGACTCAGCTCCATTAGGCGTGACTAGGTCTCGTCCGCAAGTAAGTGCACCTATATGCTGTACTTACAGTAGCTCCATACTCACTGACTCTTGTTCGCATCCCCATAAATACAAAAATCAGCGAGCCCGGGGTGTGATCGGGCGGCGAGTACCACTGCCGTTGTTGACGTTTCTATGCTGTTGCAATGGCAACTTATCCCTTTGCCCCTAATGGAATTGTCCCGTATATGTGTATATCTGTGTACTTAGATTAGCTCTCTGCCCTTCCTCCCACATAATCCTATTCTCCGTTACTTTTTTGAATAGACAGGGTAAATGAGAGAGGAGAGAGGGGTATGCTTGCACCCAGGACAGATCCAGATAATGTCGTTCAGCTGTCATGGCTGATGCCATCTCCGTTCCTCCTCTGGTGGTCTGGTACTGCCGCCATGCGCTCTGCGGACGTATCCGTCTTCTGTCGCTCTGTCCAGCAACAGACTGATGCCATAAATACACAGGTACTCCCAGCTACAAGAGGGTCCATTTAGCACAAGGGAGAGAGATTGTTCCAGAACCATGAGAGGAAGGACGTCAGATTAAATGAAGGACTGTCATGGCTGCCAGTAGCGGACATTTCTGTAAATACCAGTCCAGTTATATCAATGTCTCATCTCCCATTTTCTTAATGGACAATCAGCTTATACCTTACGCTCCCTTCCTCTTCCCAATAGCTAGTTATTCCCCCGTAGGACCTCTTTATCGTCTGTTCAATCATTTATAATATCTATTTGTATTATGTTCCCATTAGGGAATAGCACTACATAATACGTATGTCGGTGCTTTATACATAAAGAATAATCCAATATATTGATGTTAAGCATATGTTACATGGGGAGGGCTTTTATCATCATGTATGTGAGGATCGTTGCAGGCTTAAGCGTGTTCAGTAGATGTCCGCATATGTTGTGTTGATTAAATGTAGGATGGTTCTTAGGAAAATATTTAGCTTTGTAATTGTTTTCCTGTTTTAATCGGACCTCCTGTAAAAACATTGGGCCTGATTCAGAGCCGTTCGCTATTTGCGGTCGTTCGTTCAAAAACAAGGGGTGGCTATTCAAATGATCCCTTCGCAAATTGCAGTCTGTTCCCACCTCTAAGTCTGAACAAGCGCGCAAAACATACGCTCGTTTATTTGATAAAAACACCCCATGGCCGCTCGCACCATACGTCATGTCCGCTATTTATTAGATTAATCGAGTACATCGTACAGCATATGAACTGCTCGCTATTCTTGTGGTTGGTTTTTTCAACCGCTATTTTGCGAGCAGTTCTGAGTTAAAAAAAAACCAAGTGACGTGGTCAATGACACTGCTGTATTAATTATGCACACCCTTAAAACGCCCATTTTGACCTTTAAGCACGCCTGCGTTCGAATTCCACTCCCCCGTTTTCAAGCACCTTCCCCTGTTACCACCTACATACGCCTCATTCTGTCACTCAAAATAGCAGGCACTCGCTATATAGCGTCCAAACGATTTTCGGCCGCACTGACTGGTTCGCGCATGCGTACTAAAAACCGTACGCATGCGCAGATGTGCGAACATCGCTCGGAACGAGCGTACTGCCGCTAGCGAGCGGCTCTGAATGAGGGCCGTCGCGCGGAGTGCCGCGATCAGCCGTCGCGCGGAGTGCCGCGATCAGCCGTCGCGCGGAGTAGGCTTCTGGCTGTTACCTTGCTGATGGGAGCCGTGTACATTGCTGTTAATTTTCAAGCAGCCAATGAACACGAGGGAACATTCTGCCACATACAGCAATGCTAATAAAAGGTAATTGGTGCCAGCAGGAGATGGGAGACGGCCAAATCTGAGGATCGCTTGACTTGCGCTGTCATTTTACACCTCTCAGGATCCTGCACTTCCCGTTGTATTCTGTCTGGGTCAGTGATGGGCTGTATAAGGTACCTGATGGGCTGTATAAGGTACCCCGATGGGCTGTATAAGGTACCCCGATGGGCTGTATAAGGTACCCCGATGGGCTGTATAAGGTACCCCGATGGGCTGTATAAGGTACCCCGATGGGCTGTGTATGGTACCCGATGGGCTGTGTATGGTACCCGATGGGCTGTGTATGGTACCCGATGGGCTGTGTATGGTACCCGATGGGCTGTATAAGGTACCCGATGGGCTGTATAAGGTGCCTGCTAAGAGATGGTAGGTAGTGTAGACCGGCTGTATGGCCATTGCCCCAGGTGCTAGAAGTCACAGCAGAATGTGGAAAGTGCTGTCTTTATGCCTTTGTCTGTTTTCCCCCTTGTCTGGTGTCCTAGTTGTTTCCTGAGCGCACACGATTTGTCTTTGATGTGTGTACAAGTCCCTTATAGAAAGTAAATTGTGTACGTTGTTTAATGGTCTCTTATTGGAGATGTGCATAGCGCTGGATGTCTCGCCTGTCCTCTGCATGGCACGCTGTGAAATGTTCTGTACTGTAATTCACAATTGCTGAGACAACAAGACGACTAATGGTTTTTCTCTAACGCCAATATGCTGAGGAGAGTGGTTGGATGAGGCAGATCTATGGGAAAATCAGATCCTGATTTAAAGGTCTTTGGTAATTCACGAATATTGCCCATAGCAGTATTTCTGGATGGGAGTGCGGGGGCGAGGCTCTGATCCCGGGACGGAGCGCTGGACGAGGCTCTGATCCCGGGACGGAGCGCTGGACGAGGCTCTGATCCCGGGACGGAGCGCTGGACGAGGCTCTGATCCCGGGACGGAGCGCTGGACGAGTCTCTGATCCCGGGACGGAGCGCTGGACGAGTCTCTGATCCTGGGACCGAGCGCTGGACGAGGCTCTGATCCTGGGACCGAGCGCTGGACGAGGCTCTGATTCCCGGGACGGAGCGCGGGGGGAGGCTCTGATTCCCGGGACGGAGCGCGGGGGGAGGCTCTGATTCCCGGGACGGAGCGCGGGGGGAGGCTCTGATTCCCGGGACGGAGCGCGGGGGGAGGCTCTGATTCCCGGGACGGAGCGCGGGGGGAGGCTCTGATTCCCGGGACGGAGCGCGGGGGGAGGCTCTGATTCCCGGGACGGAGCGCGGGGGGAGGCTCTGATTCCCGGGACGGAGCGCGGGGGGAGGCTCTGATTCCCGGGACGGAGCGCGGGGGGAGGATCTGATTCCCGGGACGGAGCGCGGGGGGAGGATCTGATCCCGGACGGAGCGCGGGTGAAGCTATGATATATATATATATATATATGTGAGGTATGTGTAAATACTTGACAAATGGAGTATCAGTATGAAATAACATTTTCGAGTGTAATTACGAAGCAATGGTGATGATAGGGCTGGGTTTCGCTCGCCGTATATATCACAGATCAGCTATTGTGTGATACAGGAATTCTCTGCCGGATGACGGGACCTGTCTGGATACAGTGACTCCGTGCTGTGATCAGAGTGCGCAGTAATTACCGGGTGATCATTGTCTGTGTTGCTCCCCCAGCAGGATGAGCCAGGTGACCGGGAACGATGTCTGCACGGTTCGGGTTGGACGCATTATTCTGTGTGATGCTGGATACATTCGCTCCCTACATGTGACACATGGACGGTTACTTATTTGGCTGACAAATGCGCCTCTCATACATGTCTCCGCTTCCCTGATAGCATCACTGGAGAATGAAGCAGGCAGCTGGTGGTGGAGTGTTATACACTTATATCTGCCTCAGATACTGTCACATCCCGTCACGTTACATGTGCTTAATTCACCTAATAAACACTATTCCACGTTTATATGGCTGGGAAATGGAGAAACTAAAACCTATTAAATCCATTTATGGAACTGTAATGACCCAGAAATTTCCCGGGCACATTAGTAAATTAAGTTCCTGGCGTGTAAGACATGTTACATCTTCAGTTATAGTTCTACTAAAATATTACATTGCGCCATTACACCGTGACAGCCGGCTGAGCCAGCAATGGATAACCCGTCTTTCCTGTATTAAATACAATTATACATTAGCCTTGTGATGTAATACTGTATATACCGTATTCCTACAGTATATTACCCAGGCTTGTCGCTGTCTGGTAAATGGTTTCCTGTTTAAACTATTTCATTTGCTTCTACAAAGCTGTGTCCCAGATGGACGACGATCGCTATAAAGAAAATGACTGACCGCTGTCTATCAGGAATAATGTGTATAACTTACTTTGTGTGAAGTATCGGCTCAGTCATACAAGTACAGACTATTGGCGGTCATTTCATTGCTCTCACTTTGCTTTCCCCTATTTATGTGACTTACCGTAGGTGATTTGTTTTATATATATTATATAACTTTTTGTACTGGTTACGGCGGCCATACAGTAGCTGTAACATTACCAGCATGTGCTGAGGACAGACGGGCAGACGAGTCTGTCATGTGACATTGATAACGTCCATCCGACATTGTGCCGTTATCTCATCAAACTGCTTCTTGTAGCACATGTCAGGGGCTGCGTATTCCCATCCTGCAGCGTTACACAGGTCCTGTGTGAATATAAAGACGTTTCCTATCTTACAGCTGTCATCACATACTATACGTATACATGGGCTGTAAGCACCACTCCAGTGTCTCCGTATGTGTCTGACGACTACAACACAAGTGGTCCTATAGCAGCGATTTACTGCTCCCAGGTGTCCCAGATCTGCGCTGTGACTGCGGTTACTGCCCCTCTTCTCTATTATGTCTTGTATATTAGGTTTAGAGGCCTTTTATGCGTTTAACTTAGTAGCTTCATAGAAGTCGCAGTGTATTTGGAGTTTTGGCCTATTTTACACTTCATCTTATTTCCGGCTCTCAATAATTAACCATAGAAGTCCCTTCCCAGATAACCGCTAAAAGAGCTCTATAGGGGGGTAATTGGGAGGAGTAATGGCGCAATCGTTAGCACTTGCCCTATAATGGCACTGGTAGCCGGCCTTTCTGAGAACAGCCGTAATGGTATTGCAGCGTAGGGAAGAGGACGCCGTCTCTGCAGGGATTCTGCGGCTGCAATGTTTCTCCATAAGGGAGCGAGCTGAATGAATGTCTATATTCTGTGCAGCGTCATGGTGTGAGGTGATATTCATGTGTGCGCCAAATCTCAGCTGCTGAATGACTCGGTGACGTATAGAGGAAACGTGTCGGGGGCTACACAAGGATGCTCTGTGCTGCGCAGGGAAGTGGGGAGAATTGTTTGGGAAGGAGCGTTTCCTCCTGGCTCATAGTGATAGGTGGGACAAGTGCCAGTGTGTGGTACAGCTGCTGCAATGTGACGTAACCAAGGAGTAATTATGTGCCTCCCTCCCAAGTCCTGGTTAGTCACCGTACAGTCAGGGAGACGTCCGTCATGGCGAGCTCCGTACCCACCCCCCACAGAATGAGGTGTTAGTCTGAGTAATCTGCTGCTAAAAATATAACCTATAATCCCACACAGACTTGTGGAGAATGAAGTTTTCTGTCTTCTCGTACATTGATCATATATAAAGATAAAACGGAGTGCGTGATAAGATGGCGGTCTGCAGTGCAGAGCACGTTACTGACTTTCCTAAGAGAGAAGCACCTTCTTTGGAAGGGGAAAGGTTGTCGCCATTACCCAAAATCTTGGTGGATACTTGAGTGTTGGGCGGGTAATATTCTCCATTGGGATTTAAGGGAGCGTGACTATCTTGCGCACATTGTTTGCGTGTTTTTATTTTTCCGCTCGTTGTTGACTTGCACATACCAGAAGCATAGCATTGCCGCAAGATTCTCATACAAACCGTCGAAGGCAGAGGAGCAATGATTTAGAGGAGGTGTATTTTAGCCATAAGGTCTGGGTGCCTCCCAAGGGTTGGGTACGGGATCCCCTGCGCACATGATTCAGCCGCTCAGAATCCCGACTGGTTTGAAATACCGACACCTGTAAGTAAGTGAGTACTCTAACCCTACTCCTGGGCACTTTTGTCGGATATCTCCTCTCATCCCCAGCGGGGTGTAAGAAGAAATCCTTTAGCCCGCCCAAACAGCGCGGCGAATTGAATAACTTCGGGAGCTCCCTCCTGGAAATATTCAACATCGCATTGAATTGAATTCCCCCAATGATTTCAGAACGTCAGGAAATCTAATGTCAAACCCCTTAGTCGCAAACCAGGCCTCAGCCCTTTTGAGGTGTTGTATCGGATCTCGAATAAATGTTCAAAGCTGCGCAGAACTGAAGCTGGAAGGAAGAGTGCGACAAAACTCTTCCAACACCGATAGGACACTGACAAAGCCGTGCAGAGAGCGATCAGCGCTATCAGCGGGATGTAGCCAATAGACCAGCAGACTAAATCCCGCCGGTCTATATCCTGACTGTGGAAGCCCGACATGGGACTTAAGATGGGCTTCGAAATACCGACGCCTGAATGCCGAAAGACGCCGGACTGAACGAGGTGAATCCGGGCATCCTTAGCAGTTAGTCGCGAGGGGTGGGGGTTAAGTTTAGACACCCATGGAGGGTGTTAGGTTTAGGCACCCCGGGGGGGGACTTGGGGTTAGGCACCCCCAAGGGAGGGTTAGGGGGAGGAGAAGGATAGAGTTAGGTGACTTACCTGCGCCGTCGGGATTCTCCTTCTGTCGGGCTTCCACTGTCGCTATTAAGCCGCCATAAGGGTTTCTTACCCAACCCGTATCAGCTACTGAAACATGGGATGTACTCTTACACAACACTTCCTAATCTTCACCTATTTTAATATTATTGATTAGTTAATGACTAAGTGAAATCTGTTTGTTATACGATAATCTCAGGCCCTGGCGAGGATTAAAATGAACTATGTCTTAATATGTAAAAAAAACCTACCTAAAGCTGGGTACACCCCTAAAGATTATCTGTCCAACCATCCAACTAGGTTGGAATGAAAGTCTGGTAATGTATGGGAGTAACTGATGATCAGCAATTTGCTCCTAAATGCCAGAAAACAGATGAAAATAGCGTCAGACAAGTTTGTTAAATGTTTGATCTAAACAATTTGTTCAAATAACAGTTTTTGTCCATTTTCTGGCGTTTGGGAGCAAATTGCTGATTGTCATTTACTTTCATTCCTTACCAGATTTTCATTCCAACCAATGAACTAGTTGGATGGTTGGACAGATGTTTACGTGTGTATGTAGCTTTACACCTATACATCTTTAAGAATACTTTATTCTAAATTTAAAGTCCTGCAAGTTTAACAGCTCCAAACTCTACTACTGCTGTTTCTCTCCCAATTCCCTCATCTTCACTCTGACCCGTATTCAATTTGAGGAGAAAAGCCGGAATCGGCGAAAAAGTTTTGCAGATGACGTCATGTCGCCAGGTGGAAAAGTATCGCCGTATTCAATCTGAAAGACTTTCCACCTAGGCGGAGTCAATGCAATGTAATAGGCGGAAAAGTTTCACCTATGAATGGCAGACGGAAAAAAGTTCAGAATTGGTGTTTTGGGGCGCAACGTTGCGGGATCCCCCCGTGCAGCCTTCAGGCAGTCCCCCAAAGGTAATCTGTGTAAAAATTAAAAAATAAAACACTTAAGAATACCCCAAAAAATCACTTTCATTTTGGGAGCGGAAAAAAAAGTTGGGGTACAAAGTTAAAAACTAGCGAACTAGACTCTGGGGGGGGTCCCCAAGTGTGCCCCAGGTGTTTTTTGGATTGCAGGTGTTTTGCGGCAGGTGGATTTTTCACAATTTTTTCAACTTTACTTTAGCAAATTTAAAATATGCTGACCCCCATTTTCAAGTACCCCAAATTTGCTGGGATAAGTTATTTTCTGCAAAAAAAACCTCCTGAATACTATTCTGCACCACGTATAGAAAAACGCTATTTAGCAGCTATTGAGCCCGTTTAAAAACACTGAATACCTTCAGCAAGCCAAATCGGGGGGTACCATAGCTCACCCCCATGTCAGAGCATCTTTTGGGGGGGTGTCAGGCTGATGTCCCCAAATCTGACAGTACTTTCCGCCTGTTTAAGTTTCGCCGGGTCACGTTTTCGCATACTTTCAAATTGAATACGGTGATACGTGGGCACGCGCCCGATACTTTTCCACCTGCAAAACACGCGATGTAGGTGAAAAGTATCGCGGGTCTACTCAAATTGAATACGGCTCTTAGTCTCTTTTCTTCTGCTCCCCTCTCAGCAGCTACATAACTCTCTCTCCTCTTCCACCAGCTCCCATCTTGTTCCTCCCTCCATAGTCTCCTTCATCTCCTCTGTCTCTCTACATCCCATCTAGTACTCTCCACCATATCTCCCACAACTCCCTTATTATTTACTCCTATTCCACCATGGTCCTGCTATCCACCACTAAGCCCTGCAGCCTCCCTTTTCGCCTCCACCCACACCACACTAAACCTCCACCTTGCCCACCACCTGCTGTCACCCATCCTCATTCTGAAGCCCACCATATACCCACACTCTCCTTATCCCCCTGCACTAAATCAATCTCAACCCCATACTACAGCAACCCTAACAATATCCTCCTCCTCTCGCCTCCTAACTCTGTCCCTCTCTCCTGTATCCTCTGGAAAGCCAGTTCTGTCTGTGATCAACTGGTCCCCGTCCATGACAGCTTCATCTCCAACTCCTTGAATCTCCCATCACCGAACCCTGGATTTACCCATCTGACACCACCTCTCCTTTGGGGGCCTCACGTTCTTTCACACTCCCTGGCATGGAGGTTACCACAGTGTTGGTGTTAGGGTACTTCTATCGTCTGGTCACTCCCACCAACTCTTACCTTATAAACTCTGTATTTCATTCTTTCCACTCAATGCTCATGACATTCGCCTCTTCCAACCTCTTGGAGTAGCTGCTTTTTCCGTGTCCCTGTCCTTAGCTCAAAATTTTATAACTTTGCTTCTTGGCTCCTAATCTTCCAAAGGGCTCTCAAGACCCCTTTCTTCCTCAAAGCTTTCCAGCGCTTATCCTGACCCCCTGCTCCATCCTCTTTCCTCACTCTCTACCCCATCTGTGTCACCCCTGTCTGTCTGTCCCTCACATTCCACAGCTCATATCCTAACCCCCTGCTCCATGCTCCTTCCTCACTATCTACCCCATCTGTGTCACCCCTGTCTGTCTGCCCCTCACATTCCTCAGCCCATATCCTAACCCCCTGCTCCATGCTCCTTCCTCACTATCTACCCCATCTGTGTCACCCCGTCTGTCTGCCCTCACATTCCACAGCTCATATCCTAACCCCCTGCTCCATGCTCCTTCCTCACTATCTACCCCATCTGTGTCACCCCTGTCTGTCTGCCCCTCACATTCCTCAGCCCATATCCTAACCCCCTGCTCCATGCTCCTTCCTCACTATCTACCCCATCTGTGTCACCCCTGTCTGTCTGCCCCTCACATTCCACAGCACATATCCTAACCCCCTGCTCCATGCTCCTTCCTCACTATCTACCCCATCTGTGTCACCCCTGTCTGTCTGCCCCCTCCCCCTTTAGAATGTAAGCTCTCACGCGCAGGGCCCTCTTCCCTCACGTGTTTCAACTTCCCTTACTTATACCTTAATTTTGAACAGCTCCTAACACTTGGTTGCTGAGAGCCTGCTGCTTATTTAAATGTTATGCAGCAATGTTTATAAATCCTGTATTCGTCCTGCAGTGTTTGTACTGTTAATAGCGGTTTATGTACTGTGTAAGGCGCTGCAGAACCCTTGTGACACCATATAAATAAAGGGTAATAATACTGTGAGTGCCGTCACTGGTACTGATGGCATTGCAAGGATGGACATATCTCTTCGTTTTCGTGTTATTTCTTAGTTTTTGTCTTTATTTTCGGTAATTGCCGCCTTGGCAGATTTATCCACATTTCACTTCCACCAAAATTGGAGTAATCTCTGTTCTCTGCGCGATTAGAAATAAACGCATCGCTGGCGTTCTCCGGGGACACTTGAAGATAGAGAGAACATTATTTAACATAAGGTACAGTGCATGCCGCATCCTCACAGCTGAAGGGGAAGAGCGTAATCGGTTTTGTTTTTGTTTTTTTAATGTCTGCAATTTTTTTTATTTTTGGCACATTCTAGAGAAAGCAGGGCTCGCCTTGGTGCACACACACGGTCAGATTTTTCTTCAGATCTGAACGATAACTATTTTAAAAAATTGTCAGATTTTCCTTCAGATATGAACGATTGAACATGTCTGACCGATGAACGATGCGCATTCCCGATGGTCAGATAACGATATCTGATGTGTTTGCAGTCAGATTTGGACGATTCCATTCACTTTAATGCAGTCAAAAATCGTTCATAGTTCAAATCGTTCAGATTCTTTCAATCGTTCATCTGACATCTGACCGTGTGTATGCTCCATTATCCTGACCGTGTGTATGCGCCATTATCCTGACCGTGTGTATGCTCCATTATCCTGACCGTTTGTATGCTCCATTATCCTGACCGTGTGTATGCTCCATTTTCCTGACCGTGTGTATGCGCCATTATCCTGACCGTGTGTATGCTCCATTATCCTGACCGTGTGTATGCTCCATTATCCTGACCGTGTGTATGCGCCATTATCCTGACCGTGTGTATGCGCCATTATCCTGACCGTGTGTATGCTCCATTATCCTGACCGTGTGTATGCTCCATTAAGGTGCTGCCATCAGACTTTGTGGGCCCATAATAGATGACACACAATGGCACCCTATATGCACCACCATCTATAGCATTGCTTATCCGGTACAAGCTCTGGAAAGTTTTGCTCTCCGGAGCTTGATACATATGGGGATTGTGACAAACCTCAGGAAACGGTAGTTTTGTGAGGTTTGATCGCATTTTACTGTCAGTACTACGGACTCTGCACATCCGGCACAGAGAGATATCTGTGCAAAACAAGGAACATCTATAAACACATACGATATGCAATATCCATTTATACTGTTGTATGTGTACCTAGGGGTCAATGATCCCTATTACAAACTGCAAAATGTAAAGTTGTGGATAAAAATAAATAAATGAATAAAAAACTATTACTGACATACATCAGGGTACTTTTTAGTAGTCTGTCTTAAGTGACCTTTTGTGGCTGCTTGTGAGATAAAATTATCTGCTTTTATCAAAAGACGGGTATTCTGTATATAATGGTCCCTAACGGGGGGGAGTACTGCGCATAACACAGCCCTTATCTCCAGCAAGGAACCACATCCCTTACCTAGGGCGAAGATCTGACCTAGTACCGCAACATCTGTGAGTAGGATATTCTGCAATAACCTGCACTTCATGTACAGGTTGAGTCTCCCATATCCAAATATTCCGAAATACGGAATATTTTTAGCATGACTGAGATAGTGAAACCTTTGCTTTTTGATGGTTCAATGTACACAAACTTTATTTAAAGCACAAAAGTATTAAAAATATTGTATAAAAGTACCTTCAGGCTTTGCGTATAAGGTGTAAATGAATTTCATGTAACTACACAAACTTTGTTTGAGCTACAAAATTATTGAAAATATTGTATAAAATCACCTTCAGGCTGTGTGTATAAGGTGTATATAACAAATACATTCATTCTGTGTGTATATTTGGGTCCTATTCCCAATATATTTCACTATGGTATGCAATTATTCCAAAATACGGAATATTCCAATATCCAAAATACCTCTGGTCCCCAGCATTTTGGATATGGGAGACTCAACCTGTACTCGTATGTATCTGTACGGGTAAAATGTGTGTGTCTCTATATACATTTCTCTCTCTAATCAAATGGCCTGGCCCCGAACCCCAGGACCTAGAAATATGAAAATCAGGCAGTATATTTCATATTCGACTCCTAAGGGGGTGAGAAGGGCTAAAATGTTTCCTCCCCCTGTGCAATGTCCTGACTGACTGTCTCATCGTGGCTGTAGCACAGATCATAGTCATACGCCAACTGTCACCCCAACTGCTGCCAAACATGACTGGCAGTTGGTGTGGCTCCCCTATTTGTATAGTGAGGGAGGGGAATGTGTTACTACAGAGGTGAGAGGGGAATGCGTTAGTACATGTGTGAGGAAAGGAATGTGTTACTACAGAGGTGAGAGGGGAATGTGTTAGTACATGTGTTAGGAAAGGAATGTGTTACTACTAGGGATGTGCGCCCGACCATTTTTGCTGGATTCGTCGCTTGGCTTTGGATTTGCCAAACCTGCTGTGACTGGTTTTGGATTTTTTTACAAAAATTTACAAAAAAGCTAAAATCACATAATTTGGTTTTTTTTTGTTCCTAGAGTACTATTAACCCCAATAACATTAATTTCCAGTCATTTACAGTCAATTTTAGACCACCTCACAGCTCACAATATTATTTTCACCATTATTGGCCAAAGGCTGCAGTGAGCCGGCTAGTTACTAAGCGACAGACACCGCAGTTTAAAGCACATCTATGAAACATTGCCACTCACTACTGAGTCACAGTTCTACTCAGTTTCCATAACTGAGTCACTTGTGCGTTATGGAAACACAGAGGGCTAAGGCCCAAGGAGTCATGGTGCTTGTATATGTAGAGGGCTACGGCCCAAGGAGTCACAGTGCTTGTATACACAGAGGGCTACGGCCCAAGGAGTCACAGTGCTTATACACACAAAGGGCTATTGCCCAAGGAGTCACAGTGCTTATACACAGTGGGGTACATCACCAAAAAAATGAATTTTTTTCTTTTTAAACTTTCAATTTTTTTTGAAAGCTTTTTTTTTTTTGTTTTACTTTTTTAAACTTTATATATTTTTTTTGTACACACAGCCACTTGTGAGTCTCGACACTTTCTTCAGCAGAGTATAGCGCAGCATACATCAGTGTACAGTGTGCCCCCCCTATACACAGTTACTTTGCCAGCACAGCCACTTGTGAAGGTGCCTACACACTAAGTGATGTGCTCACAATGCGATATCGTGAGCAATTTCCCTTGAACTCTCCCCAGCAGTATCAGATCAGAGCCCAGTGTTGGTTGCTCAAAGTACTGGGACCCCTACGTCATTTGTCCCCCGCATTTTGGCAACCAGGGCTGGTTCTGACTATCTCGGTGCTCGTTTTGCTTAAGTACGGGGGACCCCTATGTTGCTTGTGCCCCGTATTTTGCACAACCAGCACTGGGTCACTAAAGCCCGGTGCTGGTTGCTGTTTTGGGGGAGGGTTTTTTTTTTTAACACAGGTTTATTAATTTTCATTAAACACAGATGCACGGATGGAAATCCGTCTATGCATCTGTGTCTTCATGATTGCTGCACGGAACTCCTTGTTCCATGCCTGCAAGCATTGGGTAGAAATGACGCAGAGTCCCGGTCTCGACGCCTTATGTAGAGCCGAACGCTCGCGAGAATCTGATGTCAGGAGGATGCAGTTCGGCCTCGCAGTAGGATCCGAGTCAGGCGGCTCGGGTGGACTCTGATCCCCGACGTTCGGAGCGGTTCTGATTCCACAGAATCCAAACCACTCATCCCTAGTTACTACACAGGTGAGGGAGGGGAATGTCAAATGTGGTACTACGGGGTGAGGGAGGGGAATGTGTTACTACAGGGGTGAGAGGGGGTCATTTGTTTATTACAGAGGTGAGAGGGGGTAATGTGTTTATTACAGACGTGAGGTAGGGGAATGTGTTACTCCAGAGGTGAGGGAGGGCTATTTGTTGTTACAGGTGTGAGTGAGGGTATTGTGTTACTACGGGGGTGTGGGAGGGATTGTATTTCTACACAGGTGAGGGAGGGGAATGTCAAATGTGTTACAACACGGACGAGGGAGGGAAATGTATATTACCTATTGAAACCTGTATATTTTGCGAATTGTATGTTGTAGTTAAGGTAACTGTGATATTCGGTTTAATGGCTACTGTTTGCAATTAATAGATATTTATAGTAGTGTTTTCCTTCTATATATCCGTGCGTGCACTTGGCATGGGCAATAAGCCCCTTCCACACCTGTGTATGACGTGGAATCTAACCATCTGCCCACACTGAAGCAATAAAGGCTGCTGGATCTATACACTCTATGGATTATCTCCGGAATGTCTGAATATTTAAAACATTTTTTGCTCATTTTGATGTTTTCCATTTTTGCACTGAAGCTGCAGCTGGGCTATAATTGCAGCCAGGAGTTATGCAATATGCAATAGAAGCCAAAGAAAAGGAACTATTAATAACTTGTCCTGTCCAGAGAGTAATATTGCTCCGGAGGTGGGGATGTGGTCAGACCAGCCAGAGTATGTCTGATAATGGGATGTGCAGGGAGGAGATACTATACCATCCTACATAGTGCTGACTGTATGGGGCTGATAATGGGATGTATAGGGAGATACTATACCATCCTACATAGTGCTGACTGTATGGGGCTGATAATGGGATGTATAGGGAGATACTATACCTTCCTACATAGTGCTGACTGTATGGGGCTGATAATGGGATGTGCAGGGAGGAGATGCTATACCATCCAACATAGTGCTGACTGTATGGGGCTGATAATGGGATGTGCAGGGAGGAGATGCTATACCATCCTACATAGTGCTGACTGTATGGGGCTGATAATGGGATGTATAGGGAGATACTATACCATCCTACATAGTGCTGACTGTATGGGGCTGATAATGGGATGTATAGGGAGATACTATACCATCCAACATAGTGCTGACTGTATGGGGCTGATAATGGGATGTGCAGGGAGATACTATACCATCCAACATAGTGCTGACTGTATGGGGCTGATAATGGGATGTGCAGGGAGGAGATACTATACCATCATACATAGTGCTGACTGTATGGGGCTGATAGTGGGATGTATAGGGAGATACTATACCATCCAACATAGTGCTGACTGTATGGGGCTGATAGTGGGATGTATAGGGAGATACTATACCATCCTACATAGTGCTGACTGTATGGGGCTGATAATGGGATGTGCAGGGGGGAGATACTATACCATCCTACATAGTGCTGACTGTATGGGGCTGATAATGGGATGTGCAGGGAGATGCTATACCATCCAACATAGTGCTGACTGTGTGGGGCTGATAATGGGATGTGCAGGGAGGATATACTATACCATCCTACATAGTGCTGACTGTATGGGGCTGATAATGGGATGTGCAGGGAGGAGATACTATACCATCCAACATTGTGCTGACTGTATGGGGCTGATAATGGGATGTATAGGGAGATACTATACCATCCAACATAGTGCTGACTGTATGGGGCTGATAATGGGATGTGCAGGGAGGAGATGCTATACCATCCTCCATAGTGCTGACTGTATGGGGCTGATAATGGGATGTGCAGGGAGGAGATACTATACCATCCAACATAGTGCTGACTGTATGGGGCTGATAATGGGATGTGCCGGGAGATACTATAGCATCCAACATAGTGCTGACTGTATGGGGCTGATAATGGGATGTATAGGGAGATACTATACCATCCTACATAGTGCTGACTGTATGGGGCTGATAATGGGATGTATATGGAGATACTATACCATCCTACATAATGCTGACTGTATGGGGCTAGTAATGGGATGTATAGGGAGATACTATACCATCCTACATAGTGCTGACTGTATGGGGCTGATAATGGGATGTGCAGGGAGGAGATACTATACCATCCAACATAGTGCTGACTGTATGGGGCTGATAATGGGATGTTCAGGGAGGAGATACTATACCATCATACATAGTGCTGACTGTATGGGGCTGATAGTGGGATGTATAGGGAGATACTATACCATCCTACATAGTGCTGACTGTATGGGGCTGATAATGGGATGTATAGGGAGATACTATACCATCCTACATAGTGCTGACTGTATGGGGCTGATAATGGGATGTGCAGGGAGATGCTATACCATCCTACATAGTGCTGACTGTATGGGGCTGATAATGGGATGTATAGGGAGATACTATACCATCCTACATAGTGCTGACTGTATGGGGCTGATAATGGGATGTGCAGGGAGATGCTATACCATCCTACATAGTGCTGACTGTATGGGGCTGATAATGGGATGTATAGGGAGATACTATACCATCCTACATAGTGCTGACTGTATGGGGCTGATAATGGGATGTGCCGGGAGATGCTATACCATCCAACATAGTGCTGACTGTATGGGGCTGATAATGGGATGTGCAGGGAGGAGATGCTATACCATCCTACATAGTGCTGACTGTATGGGGCTGATAATGGGATGTATAGGGAGATACTATACCATCCTACATAGTGCTGACTGTATGGGGCTGATAATGGGATGTGCAGGGGGGAGATACTATACCATCCTACATAGTGCTGACTGTATGGGGCTGATAATGGGATGTGCAGGGAGATGCTATACCATCCAACATAGTGCTGACTGTGTGGGGCTGATAATGGGATGTGCAGGGAGGAGATACTATACCATCCTACATAGTGCTGACTGTATGGGGCTGATAATGGGATGTGCAGGGAGGAGATACTATACCATCCAACATAGTGCTGACTGTATGGGGCTGATAATGGGATGTATAGGGAGATACTATACCATCCAACATAGTGCTGACTGTGTGGGGCTGATAATGGGATGTGCAGGGAGGAGATGCTATACCATCCTCCATAGTGCTGACTGTATGGGGCTGATAATGGGATGTGCAGGGAGGAGATACTATACCATCCAACATAGTGCTGACTGTATGGGGCTGATAATGGGATGTGCAGGGAGATACTATAGCATCCTACATAGTGCTGACTGTATGGGGCTGATAATGGGATGTATAGGGAGATTCTATAGCATCCTACATAGTGCTGACTGTATGGGGCTAATAATGGGATGTATAGGGAGATACTATACCATCCTACATAGTGCTGACTGTATGGGGCTAGTAATGGGATGTATAGGGAGATACTATACCATCCTACATAGTGCTGACTGTATGGGGCTGATAATGGGATGTGCAGGGAGATGCTATACCAACCTACATAGTGCTGACTGTATGGGGCTGATAATGGGATGTGCAGGGAGGAGATACTATACCATCCAACATAGTGCTGACTGTGTGGGGCTGATAATGGGATGTGCATGGAGGAGATACTATACCATCATACATAGTGCTGACTGTATGGGGCTGATAATGGGATGTGCAGGGAGATGCTATACCATCCTACATAGTGCTGTGACTGTATGGGGCTGATAATGGGATTATAGGGAGATGCTATACCATCCTACATAGTGCTGACTGTATGGGGCTGATAATGGGATGTGCAGGGAGGAGATACTATACCATCCAACATAGTGCTGACTGTATGGGGCTGATAATGGGATGTATAGGGAGATACTATACCATCCTCCATAGTGCTGACTGTATCGGGCTGATAATGGGATGTGCAGGGAGGAGATACTATACCATCCTACATAGTGCTGACTGTATGGGGCTGATAATGGGATGTATAGGGAGATACTATACCATCCTCCATAGTGCTGACTGTATGGGGCTGATAATGGGATGTGCAGGGAGGAGATACTATACCATCCTACATAGTGCTGACTGTATGGGGCTGATAATGGGATGTATAGGGAGATACTATACCATCCTCCATAGTGCTGACTGTATCGGGCTGATAATGGGATGTGCAGGGAGGAGATACTATACCATCCTACATAGTGCTGACTGTATGGGGCTGATAATGGGATGTATAGGGAGATACTATACCATCCTCATTAGTGCTGACTGTATGGGGCTGATAATGGAATGTGCAGGGAGGAGATACTATACCATCCTACATAGTGCTGACTGTATGGGGCTGATAATGGGATGTATAGGGAGATACTATACCATCCTCCATAGTGCTGACTGTATGGGGCTGATAATGGGATGTATAGGGAGATACTATACCATCCTACATAGTGCTGACTGTATGGGGCTGATAATGGGATGTGCAGGGAGGAGATACTATACCATCCAACATAGTGCTGACTGTATGGGGCTGATAATGGGATGTGCCTGTGGAAGGAAACATCGTAAATGTAAGACTCCGTCTCCCAGAGATCACTTTTTCCAGACGTTATTATTCCTGAGTCCTTACCAATTATTTCTGAGCATGACGGTGCAGCCAAGTAAATATTAATAGGACATTAGTGTTTCATCTGCGTTCTGCTGGTGCTTGGTCTGCGCTCATCTGCCGGTCTAGGCTGCAATGTGAAGGGGGGGGCTGCTGTTTCTTATTGTTGCTGGACAGAAATGTTCACCCCCCATAGATAATGTGGTGGTGCCGAAAGCAGACAGGTGTGTAATGGCCAGGTCTGTACGTGCCTGCGCTCTTGTGGTCAGACAGTTACTTCATAGTTCATGTTAAGTATGATGATTGTTCTAACTAAAGCGGTGTAAACACCTATACAACCGTTTGCCGATTATCGCTCCTGCAATGGTCCGGATTGGGAGGTTGCATCTTATGGGCTGTTGGATATTTATCGGCCTGACCTCCCGTTCTCCTAGAAGCCCGTACGCACTGAGCTGTGCTTGCGCAGTCTGTACGGGGCTCTGCGGCAGGTGACTGGGACAAGCTCTCGGCTGATCAGGAACGTTTTACCGGTCAGCAGCGTGATTGAATAGGTGCGTACACCGGTACCCAGCTTAGGAAATATCTGCGTTCTGACACCCTCCTCGCTGCTGCCTTTCTGGTCGGAAAATAGAGAAAATTATATATTTTGTTTTAATGGAGGAAATAACAGTCATGTTATAGGTGAGTGCAGTTTATTTTTCTGGCTTAAAAACCGGAATTCACTTACCATTTCCATTTATTTTCTGTTTAGATCTAAAAATTGCAGATTATGTTTATATTACTAATTCAGAATCCGTGTTTTGTTATGGTGAAGATTTGTAATTCGTCGCGTCACAAGATCCCCTGTTGAAGTCGGTGGATTATTATTTGGGGCCTGAAATGAATAATTATTTTACTGCCTGGTGAAGACCGAGAGCGATAACTTTGGCACCTAAATTGCAGATTTTTTGTTCCTGGCTTTTTGGAGTATTTTGGTAATAGCAGGCTACTGCTTGATATATATTTATATATGTCCGGAATCGGTATGAATTACCGCCGGACCCGTGCCTGGCGATTGGTATCCCGACAGCGGCATCCCGGCAGAGGAGGAATTCCCAATCGTCCCCAGGTAAGTATATATTAACCTATTTCTACCCCCTAACCTTAACCCTCCCATAGGGGTGCCTAACCCTAACCTCCCCCCAGTACCTAACCCCAATCCCCCCTCTAAGTGCCTAAACCTAACCCCCCCTTCCCTGCTGCCTAACCCCAAGTCCCCCCCCGGGGGTGCCTATCCCTAACCCCCCCCCCCCCCCCCCCGTCTCCTAGCCTAAACCTATCCTGCCGGGCTGGCTGCCTAACCCTAAGTCCCCCCCAGGGAACGCTAAACCTAACCTCCCCCCCCCCCGCGGCTATCCGTACTCGGCGCCCGGCGTCCCTTCGATCGGGATGGCATATCGATGCCTGTCTTTAGACCCTTGCCGGGATATGACAGTCAGGATTAGGTCCGCCGGCTTCCCCACTGCATACCGTATGTCCGTGTAAGTGTGCGCTCAGCAGTCTCTCAGTTCAGTAAGGTATCAGAAATTTTTATTCCATCATTGTCAGAGACTGGCGAGTGCACCCTTATTATATATATATATATATATATATATATATATATATATATATATATATATATATATTGGGTGTTATTGGAACGGTTTTTACTATTTTTTTTTTTTTTTTTTAAGTTCTCTCATTTAATTATATCATTCTCCTTTGTGCAGTTACACCGGAACCTACTCTGAGCACAGGGCGCAGAATCCGTAGCTCAGCCCCCGCGTGTGCGGACATGCAGAGAATGTGGCTCTCCCGGCGTGGCTGCCGTCTCTCACTATAACTGTGCCCCAGGGCTGTGTAACTTTGTGCTTCTCACCTTCCCAGCCTTGTCCACAGTGCCGTCAGCTTTGCATTGCTGTAAGGCTCGTTTTACTCATCCCGATTACCGTCCAGTGTTACCTGAGGGGAACGAGTGCAAATTCCTTACCCAGCTCTGCTGCCTCATGTCTTTGCCCTAAGTATTTTACTTTTATCTGTCTGCGCTCCTCATACTATGAAATGTATTTACATGGAGTACGTGCGCCAATTTACACCTGTGCTGGTGCTGCCTCCATCACGTCCCTCTCTGCCTCACAACAATTTTATTCTAATTAACGGTTGCCACACCTGTAAATGAGCTGTCAGGAAGGCGTTGTGCTGGTCTCATTGGCAGAAGTTTCCCGATGCTTAGTTGCAGTCGGGAGTTAATAGTGGGTTTCGTTCAGTGTTTGCGTTTCCTGGGCGTATAACGTAGGGAAGACCTGTCTCCTCCATTACAGGGCCTCATTTGTTCCCTACAGGCAGTTTTAAGCCTTTACCACTGAAAAAAGAAAGTTCCCCTACCCCCCCCTGGTTCACCCGTGTGAGGGAAAGATGGCGTGCCCAGTATGCTAATTCCTTACAGCGCAGTCTTTGTCCCTCCCCTAGATGCCAGGGCCGGGCTGTGTAGGATGCCAGGGCCGGGCTGTGTAGGATGCCAGGGCCGGGCTGTGTAGGATGCCAGGGCCGGGCTGTGTAGGATGCCAGCCAGGTCGATGTAACACGTTACAAGGCCTGGTCAGCTTCATTTCTGTCTCTCGCAGCTGCTTACAAAGTGGCCCAATCACTGTTTTGCAGGTATTGTTAGGTACGTACATCACTGTGTAATTGTGCTTTATGTGTGATTATTATCTCGTCATTTCCTGCAATTCTTCTTTTAAAATAGTTTTTAATTTTGAGTAAAGTGACCCTAACTATAACCTCTCCCACGTGTACATGAAATAAGAGGGCTCTCTTCTCTCCGCGCAGACTGATCAGTCCTAGTTTAATCATAAGTTTATATTTCCAGCACAGCAATGGTTAATAGATATTTCAAGCTTTGTGCTGATAAAAAGTGACTGACTCGGTGTATACTTCTGTCCTTCTACGTCTGTGCTGCAGTCGTTCTAAAAAATCCCTCTTGGCGCGCCAGTCCACGTGAGACTCTGCTACCGTCGGGCGTCTTTTTTTTCACTGAATATGTTGTATTCTGCGATGGATTGCTGCGATCCCGCGTTGCTACAACCCAGCATCGCAGGATCGCAGAAATCCAACATGTTGGATTTTCCCGATTTGACGATCGCGATCAGAAAATGATCGTGATTGTCTAATCGGAGACATTTAACATGTAAAAAGCCAGCCATCCTGCGACAAATCACTGAACATGGAGGGAGGGTGTGGCCGGAGGCCGGCCCCACGTGTGGAATGGCGGCCGCGGCACTGAAGGGGTTAACCCCTGTGCTGCGGCGCCATTTTTAAAGGGACACTGGGCGCCATATTTAAAAGGTGTTAGCGGCGCTAGGCGCCGAGTGTTTTAAATTAAATATTTTAATTTTGTAATTCCCTTCCACGGTCCAGCCCCGCTCTTGCGGCCGCGGCAGGGATGAGAACAGAGTGCCGTGAGCCACTCTGCACTCCACGCTGGGACCCAGGAGTGTGACTCCCGGCGTCCCAGCTCCACAGGGATGCCGCTGGTCCCTCTGTGCCGGCTGCTTACTGCGGCCAGGCAGCGGAGGGCAGGGCGGGATGCTGGGAACTGAGGGCCTGATTCAGAGCCGCTCGTAAGCGGCCGCTCGTTCGCTCCGAGTGATGTTCGCACATCTGCGCATGCATATGGGTCGTAATGCGCATGCGCCAACCAGTCATTGCGGTCGGAAATTGTGTGCTCGCAAAATAGCGAGGGCCTGCTAATTTGAGTGACAGGATGAGGCGTTTGTGGGTGGTAACAGGGAAAGGTGCTTGAAAACGGGGAGTGGTGATCCGAACGCAGGCGTGCCAAAAGGTCAAAACGGGCGTTTTAAGGGTGTGCATAATTAACAAAGCAGCGTCATCGACCACGTCACTTGGTTGTCTTTTAGCCTGAACTGATCGCATGATTGCGGTAGGAAAATCCAACCACAAGCACTGCGAGCAGTTCAGACGCCTTTCGATGTACTCGATTAATAAATAGCGGAGATGACGTAGGATGCGAGCGTCCAGGGGGCGTCTTTACAAAATAGCGAGCATATATTTCGTTTGCTCGCCCAGACATAGAGGTGTCAACAGACCGCAAAGAGCGAGCGCTCAATTTAAATAGCCGGCCCCTTTTTCTGAACGAGCGAGTGCAAATAGTGTCCGGCTCTGAATCAGGCCCTGAGCTCCCGGCGCCCCAGCTACCCGGCGAGGTACTCTGCGTCGGAGGACTGGGGGCTGTGTGTTGCGCTACAGCCCCCGGGCAGCCTCCGGAAATGGCAGAGCTAGGTGCTGGCTGCTGGGGACCGGGAGCAGCTCTCCAGGCCAGCAGGAAGCCACTGCCGCCGGGACAAGTGTCCCGGACAGCAGCGCTAAGCGCCGCAGGAAAGGAGGACTAGACTAGCCTGCTCCCTGCACAGCGCTGGTTAACCCCCGGTGCGCAGCATCGGGGGCACAGTGTGCTGCCGCTGGGGGCTGGGAGCCTAGCTCCCGGCGCCCCAGCCCCACAGCAGAAAAACTGCCAGCAGTTAACCCTCAGTGCGCTGCACCGAGGGAGAACTGCGATGGGAGCGCACAGGGGGTCGGGAGCTCTGGCTCCCGATACCCCAGCACAGAGAGGCCACCCACTGGGAGACCACAGAACTGCCTTCCAGGGCCTCGTGACTGGCCAAGATAGGGTGCACAGGGGGACCGGGCTAGCCGGCTCCCTGTGGAGCGTTAGAGGGTGCACTGGGGACTGGGAGCCTAACTCCCGTGGGCCCCAGCAGCATGGCCAAGTGACTGCACGCTGGGGGACAGGGAGAGCCAGCTCATCGGACCCCCAGCGCTGTGAGCAGGATACAGCAGAGAGCCCCAGCAGTCCAGGACGGCGGAGCTAGGGGAACCCAGCGCTGAGCGCTGGGCAGTGTAAAGAATAAACAATGTATTTTAAATGTATAATTTAAGTAAAGTGCACTTACCTGTGATTTCCCTGGACGGCTAGGGGGATCCAGACTCCTCAGTGGGCTGCTGGATCTTCCAGCCCATCCAGGGAAATAAGGTGTCCTCCTATGCGGCCTCATGCCTGGAAGTGGTATGAGGGGGTGCATAGGGAGCTGGCTAATGCAGCCAGCTAAGAATTTCCACCGAGCTCCAAACGGACTTTCCTCCGTGGCCAGGAAACCGTGCCCAGGGACCTAGCTTACCCACCTCTGGAGCTCAGATTCAGGCAGGGTAGCAAGCTTGGTCCCTTAGCAGATTCCCGGAAGTCCGTTTTCAGAGGGAAATCCTGATCTTCCCAGGCTGTGTCCAGACGGAGCGGAGCCGTGGGCGTTGCCCAGCTCAGAGGTTGAGCCCAGGCACAGGGGAGTCACCACTCCCCCTTGCCATAAGGGACAATGTTAAACGTGCATGTGGCCAGCACATGCACAGGTCATGCACTTATGATGATTGGTTGGAAACCACAGGGCGGACTTACCCCCTACGGAAATGTGTATTGAAGTGGCATAAAAGAAGGGCTCTGTGCCTGGTATTATTGTACATCCTTGTGAATCCTGTGTGGAGAATTGCGTAACATCTTGAATTGTATGCTGAAATTCCCCTTCAATCCGAAGGGAGGGTCTGTTTTAAGACTGAGGGCCTGATTCAGAGCCGGACGCCCTGACCAGAGCGCTTGCTCTGAATCAGGGCCCTCCTACCTAAAAATGGAGCGGCTACCTGGCCGCTCGCATAGCTGTGGGTGACCACCCACAGCTTATGCGAGCGGCCAAAAAGATGATCGCGATGGTCAAGACCATCGCGACCATCGGGCTTGCGACGAGACCCTGCGGTAGGGTCTCGCTTCCGCAAGCCCAGGAGTGCTTTTGGCTCTATCAGAGCCAAAAGCACTCCCACTGACATCACTAGTGATGTCAGTGGGGCCGGACCCAGAAGGAAGGCGTTCCCATGGGAACGCCTCCGTCTGGGCAGCAACGTCCCCGGCACGCCCACCAAAGGGGGCGTGCTGTCAGTCACCATCGACAGCACGCCCCCTTTGGTGCGAGACCCATAGCGACAGCTTGGCTGTCGCTGTGCGGGTCTCGCGCATGCGCACAACGGAGCTCCCTCCGTCATGCGCATTAGGGCAACATCGACCCGCTTACACAGCGCAGTCTCCCATATACAGACTCAGGAGCACACAGATATACAGGTGTCACCTATCACATTACTCAGCGCAGTCTCCATATACAGACTCAGGAGCACACAGATATACAGGTGTCACATATCACATCACTCAGCGCAGTCTCCTATATACAGACTCAGGAGCACACAGATATACAGGTGTCACATATCACATTACTCAGCACAGTCTCCCATATATACGGACTCAGGAGCACACAGATATACAGGTGTCACCTATCACATTACTCAGCGCAGTCTCCTATATACAGACTCAGGAGCACACAGATATACAGGTGTCACATATCACATTACTCAGCACAGTCTCCTATATACAGACTCAGGAGCACACAGATATACAGGTGTCACATATCACATTACTCAGCGCAGTCTCCCATATACAGACTCAGGAGCACACAGATATACAGGTGTCACATATCACATTACTCAGCGCAGTCTCCTATATACAGACTCAGGAGCACACAGATATACAGGTGTCACATATCACATTACTCAGCACAGTCTCCTATATACAGACTCAGGAGCACACAGATATACAGGTGTCACATACCACATTACTCAGCGCAGTCTCCCATATACAGACTCAGGAGCACACAGATATACAGGTGTCACATATCACATTACTCAGCGCAGTCTCCTATATACAGACTCAGGAGCACACAGATATACAGGTGTCACATATCACATTACTCAGCGCAGTCTCCTATATACAGACTCAGGAGCACACAGATATACAGGTGTCACATATCACATTACTCAGCGCAGTCTCCTATATACAGACTCAGGAGCACACAGATATACAGGTGTCACATATCACATTACTCAGCGCAGTCTCCATATACAGACTCAGGAGCACACAGATATACAGGTGTCACATATCACATTACTCAGCGCAGTCTCCCATATACAGACTCAGGAGTACACAGATATACAGGTGTCACCTATCACATTACTCAGCGCAGTCTCCTATATACAGACTCAGGAGCACACAGATATACAGGTGTCACCTATCACATTACTCAGCGCAGTCTCCCATATACAGACTCAGGAGCACACAGATATACAGGTGTCACATATCACATTACTCAGCACAGTCTCCCATATATACGGACTCAGGAGCACACAGATATACAGGTGTCACCTATCACATTACTCAGCGCAGTCTCCTATATACAGACTCAGGAGCACACAGATATACAGGTGTCACATATCACATTACTCAGCACAGTCTCCTATATACAGACTCAGGAGCACACAGATATACAGGTGTCACATATCACATTACTCAGCGCAGTCTCCCATATACAGACTCAGGAGCACACAGATATACAGGTGTCACATATCACATTACTCAGCGCAGTCTCCTATATACAGACTCAGGAGCACACAGATATACAGGTGTCACATATCACATTACTCAGCACAGTCTCCTATATACAGACTCAGGAGCACACAGATATACAGGTGTCACATACCACATTACTCAGCGCAGTCTCCCATATACAGACTCAGGAGCACACAGATATACAGGTGTCACATATCACATTACTCAGCGCAGTCTCCCATATACAGACTCAGGAGCACACAGATATACAGGTGTCACATATCACATCACTCAGCGCAGTCTCCTATATACAGACTCAGGAGCACACAGATATACAGGTGTCACATATCACATTACTCAGCACAGTCTCCCATATATACGGACTCAGGAGCACACAGATATACAGGTGTCACCTATCACATTACTCAGCGCAGTCTCCTATATACAGACTCAGGAGCACACAGATATACAGGTGTCACATATCACATTACTCAGCACAGTCTCCTATATACAGACTCAGGAGCACACAGATATACAGGTGTCACATATCACATTACTCAGCGCAGTCTCCCATATACAGACTCAGGAGCACACAGATATACAGGTGTCACATATCACATTACTCAGCGCAGTCTCCTATATACAGACTCAGGAGCACACAGATATACAGGTGTCACATATCACATTACTCAGCGCAGTCTCCCATATACAGACTCAGGAGCACACAGATATACAGGTGTCACATACCACATTACTCAGCGCAGTCTCCCATATACAGACTCAGGAGCACACAGATATACAGGTGTCATATATCACATTACTCAGCGCAGTCTCCCATATACAGACTCAGGAGCACACAGATATACAGGTGTCACATATCACATTACTCAGCGCAGTCTCCCATATACAGACTCAGGAGCACACAGATATACAGGTGTCACATATCACATTACTCAGCACAGTCTCCCATATACAGACTCAGGAGCACACAGATATACAGGTGTCACATATCACATTACTCAGCGCAGTCTCCTATATACAGACTCAGGAGCACACAGATATACAGGTGTCACATATCACATTACTCAGCGCAGTCTCCTATATACAGACTCAGGAGCACACAGATATACAGGTGTCACATATCACATTACTCAGCACAGTCTCCTATATACAGACTCAGGAGCACACAGATATACAGGTGTCACATATCACATTACTCAGCGCAGTCTCCCATATACAGACTCAGGAGTACACAGATATACAGGTGTCACCTATCACATTACTCAGCGCAGTCTCCTATATACAGACTCAGGAGCACACAGATATACAGGTGTCACATATCACATTACTCAGCGCAGTCTCCTATATACAGACTCAGGAGCACACAGATATACAGGTGTCACATATCACATTACTCAGCGCAGTCTCCCATATACAGACTCAGGAGCACACAGATATACAGGTGTCACCTATCACATTACTCAGCGCAGTCTCCCATATACAGACTCAGGAGCACACAGATATACAGGTGTCACATATCACATTACTCAGCGCAGTCTCCCATATACAGACTCAGGAGCACACAGATATACAGGTGTCACATATCACATTACTCAGCGCAGTCTCCCATATACAGACTCAGGAGCACACAGATATACAGGTGTCACATTACTCAGCGCAGTCTCCTATATACAGACTCAGGAGCACACAGATATACAGGTGTCACACATCACATTACTCAGCGCAGTCTCCCATATACAGACTCAGGAGCACACAGATATACAGGTGTCACATATCACATTACTCAGCGCAGTCTCCTATATACAGACTCAGGAGCACACAGATATACAGGTGTCACATACCACATTACTCAGCACAGTCTCCCATATACAGACTCAGGAGCACACAGATATACAGGTGTCACATATCACATTACTCAGCGCAGTCTCCCATATACAGACTCAGGAGCACACAGATATACAGGTGTTAGCGTTCTCGCCAGGCTTTTTTAGCGGGGCGCTACGCTCTGCTCTATTTCTGAAGGGCAGAAAGCTCCCTGCCCTCCATCGTGGCACCTCGCTGAGATAGCCTGCGGGTTCTTTTTCCACTCGGCGGTGGTCAAAACGGCGGCACAGCGGTCACCGATGGTGGAAGGATGCCGGGCACATGTGACCGCAGCGCTTGTGGGCTTCTCGGCATGCCAGGCACGCCCCCAGCAGTGACGAAATAGACACGTCATAAAGACACACCCCCTTTTTCTTGGCCGCGCCACCTTTTCGGCCGTGTGTGCAGAAGTGCACCATCTCTAGTCGCGGCGCCCTGCCTGCTGCTGGACCTAAAGTGAACACTAGATGTCACATATCAAATGAATCTGCATAGTCTGCTGGTGCGTCCTAGTCACATTGCGTTGCGATGTAGATAAATTTTTTTGGAAAAAAAATATGCCTGGCACGATCAGTCTCACAGGCCTTGGCGGATCACTCGTGTCAGGCAAGTCGCGCTGCGTGGCGTATTGAGGCTAGATGTTTGTGGACACAACTGTAGGTAAAATCTTTGCTGACTCCTTCCCCTTTAGCTAATGAAATAGTCACCCACATCTCAGGCATTTGTCTGTGGTCTGAGCCAGTGGTTCCCAAACTGTGCACCGTGGTACCCTGGGGTGCCTCAGGTTGGTGATCCAGCACCAAATCAAATTTTTTGTGGTCAATGTAATGTAAATACGTAGACAAACCGAAGCACAAACCTGTCCCCATCATATAACTGACCCTAAGGATGATAGGTCAGCACAATATACTTCACTTTACTACTTTACTACATTTACTCTGAATTTCTTAATACCAAACTTTTGCCTTAGGGGTGCCGTGAAAACATTGCGGATACACTTGGGCGCCGTGATTCAAAAAGTTTGGGAACCTCTAGTCTTAGAGATTGATGTTGTATGGACAATCAGGGGAAATATCTTCCTGGAGGGCTCAGCAAAGTGACAGCTTTATGTTTGTGACAGCACACGGAGAGGGTATATTATGTGGCTTTATTCTTACACCCCCTCCTGCAGGCCATAGCATGGAGTCTTCTCCACCTCCAGGGATTGGTTAGTGATGAGCGCTATGTATACAGGGACCGTTAACGAGCACCATTGGACGCAGTGTTTATAGAACTTCTATTTATGAATGTGCTGTACGACATTACACGGCCCTATAAGGCGAGGCAAACTGGATTCTTTAGCAAACATCGAAATGCGAGACCAAGCTTTAATATTACAACTTTTATGGTTTCTTCTATTTCTCGTGCTATAATGGTGACACACTCTGTACTGACTGTCTGAGAGGAATTAGCCATAGAAATGCGTAATAGCGCTGCCGTGCCCGTTCCCTCCATAGCCCTACAGAAAGGGGATATACAATAGTGCATTTTCTCACGAGCGCGCCGTGATGTGTGAGGAACAATGGCTGGACAGGTGAAGTCATTACCGAGGAGCTTGCACGCGTCTGCTAAGTGTAGATGCCGCGGTTACGTTTTGTGCTGGGCGACTGTTATATTACTCTCATACACCTGTGGTGATTCTTCTCCTGCTGAAGATGATGGGACAGGTGTAGAACACTTCTCATACCTCAGTCTATCAGGCTACTTAGTGACAGCCGCTTTCTGCGCTTACTGTCCCCTTCCTGTATGACGCAATATTGCGTCAGGTGCAATATTTAAATTGTATAATCTGTGACAAATGCAGATTCCCGATATTAATCTGGAAAAAAAAAAATCCCGTCAATTTGCTAATGGGAGAGCTCCATTGTGTAACTATGTTATGGACCAATATTCATGAGATTTTCAGTCGACTACGACCCCTGGGTCCGGCTGTAAAGACAGCAGATCACAATGGCCTGCTCGGAGACCAGATGGGGTCTGATGATAAGACCTGAGAGATGGCGGTCTGCTCCCCTGGAATGTGCGGAGGCTCTCCGGTCTCAGGCAGTCCCAGAGTCGGCCGCCATCAGGCCTCCGTATCGTAAGGACGCGTATCACATTTTGCTAAGGGTTGGCTGAGGCCATCTTGGCACTGATCCCCTCCCTGATACCCACTGACGTAAATCACATTGTCATACCCCTTGTGATTTTGCCCCTCAGGCCTTCAGAGGTCTATAGATGTGCATATGCTGTATGTTACTACGTATACGCATTGCATGGCGCTGCGGAAACTTTGTTGCATCTTAAAATTAAAAGATAATGGCTCCACTGTAGAACTCATGTACACGGGCATATTCTCTGCCATTACGGTCAGTGCGGTCTGTGCTGCGGTCTCTGCTGGGCGATCGTTGCTCTTTCCGAATTGCAGATAGCAGGCGCTGAGCCCTGAGAGGGACGGGCCGGCTGTACACACAGAGGGGAAGCTGAGATGTCAGGACACTGGTTTGTGACCCTTTGTATACAATGACATAACTGAGAGTGTCCTTTCATCATTACCCCCTCCCCCAATAACTCCTTTACGTACTATCAATACTTTGCATACACTTTTGGGTGGTCCTTGGTGGTGGTATTATCATTATCCTCATTTATATAGCACCACCAGATACACAGCGCTGTACAGAGGAGATTTGTCATTCATGCCCTCCCCGTGCCCATCGGATCTTACAGTCTAAAGCTGGGTGCACACTATGCGATCCCTCCTACGATCTATTGTTCTGTCGCGGATTGGAACGATGTATCGCGCTGATCGCATAGTGTGTATGCCCAGTTGCATGCGCGAGAGTTAATCCATATGCTGCGGCGCCATTTTTAAAAGGACGAATAGGCACTAGGCACCCTAGGCACCTGTCATAAAATGTATTCCCGGCGTTAGGCGCCGGGTATTTTATAATGTATTTTAATTGTATGATCTGCCGCAGCCCGGACCCTGTCCGGCGGCCGTGGCATTGATGCGTGGAGGGAGCCGCTGGGGGCCGGGAGCGTAGAGATGCTGTGAGTTAACCCCCGGGGTATGGAGCCAATGCAGCCGAGACTCGGTTTGGGTGCCGACCGCTGGGGTCCAGGTGCATAGCTCTGCATTGTACTGCTGAGGACATCTGTATGCTGACCCCTTAAGCTAAGGGGAAGAGTCTTTTTGAAGACTATTTGAGCAATAAACATCTTGCAAAAACTGCATCTATATATCCTGCGACAACAGAAGTGCGCCAAACGCTATTCCGTTCTCCGGCTATTCTGGATTGAGCCCAGTGTCTCCAAGCTCAAGCCCTCTGCCAGCTACCGTGCAGAGCCTGGTCCTTTGTGAGGGATCAGTGGGTATCAGCGGCCGCAGTGGGTCTACGCATACACAGCAGAGGCGTTTCCAGGTGCCAGTGGTAGGAGCCGGGGCGTACGTAAGAAGTGTTTCCGATGGTAGGAGTTTTGTGGTGGCAGCAATGTTACATGCACACTGCGTACTGGGCGGAGTCAGTAACAGGCGGTTACTGTCGGCAAGAGGGAATCCCTAATACCCCAGGATCCAGTGGGATCATAGAGTAATCTGTAGCCGTTTGGCGGGAAGAGGTCACCCGGTCACAATTCTCTTAACTGGATCCTCGCTGTAAGCTTGAAATAAATATATATCAACCTCCTCCAATTAAAGTCTAACATCCTCTATTATCCCAGCTTTGTACAACGGCGTACATTGTTCTCTAATACTGAATCGCTATTTACCTGCGACAGAATCAGTATTTCCTCAGTACAGTCAGGATTGGTCACTTACATATTTATAGCGCCCACCCACCCCTTGTCCCCCCTGACATATTTATAGACCCCCTCCCACCCACCCACCCACCCCTGGTCCCCTCTTACATATTTTTAGACCCCCTCCCCCCCACCCACCCCTGGTCCCCTCTAGTCCCCCCCCCCCGGTCTCCTCTAGTCCCCCCCCCCCCCCGGTCTCCTCTAGTCCCCCCCCCCCGGTCTCCTCTAGTCCCCCCCCCCGGTCTCCTCTAGTCCCCCCCCCCCGGTCTCCTCTAGTCCCCCCCCCGGTCTCCTCTAGTCCCCCCCCCGGTCTCCTCTAGTCCCCCCCCCCCCGGTCTCCTCTAGTCCCCCCCCCCCCGGTCTCCTCTAGTCCCCCCCCCCCCGGTCTCCTCTAGTCCCCCCCCCCTGGTCTCCTCTAGTCCCCCCCCCCTGGTCTCCTCTAGTCCCCCCCCCCTGGTCTCCTCTAGTCCCCCCCCCTGGTCTCCTCTAGTCCCCCCCCCTGGTCTCCTCTAGTCCCCCCCCTTGGTCCCCTCTAGTCCCCCCCCCCTTGGTCCCCTCTAGTCCCCCCCTGGTCTCCTCTAGTCCCCCCCCTGGTCCCCCCTGAGGTGGAGCAGTTATGATATTACGGTAGAGAATCCATTTGCTCCCCCTCTTTCCTTCCATTGGACGAGCTGTGGAGAAATAGCTGCTGGTTCTGCGATTGATGTAATTACAGGTTTATGTCCCAGTCTGACATTGCGACGTCTTAGTCAGCGCTTTCCCTCTAATCACACGCTCGCCGGCACTTGGAGAATTTGCTTCTGATTATTATTTTTAGCTAGGAGAGATTCTTGCTGCTGTTGTGGAAGAAACTTTAGATTTGTCTTCTCTTTAGCTCTTCCTGCAGCAAACCGGTAAAACGCACAATGTCCGTGTGCGCAAGATGGCAGCTGCCCGATGAGCGGACGCGTTTTCCATTTCATCTAAGGATTATGGTCCCGGAGAGCAAAGAATAAGCTTTCCAATGTGTGTCAGTAATAGGGAGGGGAAATGCGTAGTCAGGCGGACAAGAGACACCATTATACTGACAACCGATACTATACTGACACCCGGACGTTTGATAAGTCCATATTACATGGAGCTGTCATTATGTTATATAGCTGTGCGCTGTAACATGGCACATTACAGTATCAGAGGGAGAGAACAGTCACAGACCATCACATGCGTCACAATAACATCTACTAACGTGCGATGTGCACGTAAAGATCAGGCCCAAAATGGTGGTCTTTGCGCTATGTACTAAGCAGCTGAGACTCTTCTCATCCTCCATCTCGCTGCCCCATGTCGTAGCCCCCGACGCGCTGTATTTATAAAATCGGTAACATACACAGTGGGTGCGGCCCATTTAGCCTCAGAAGCCTTGCGTAAAGTTATTAGTATAATGGCGCAGATTTAACCAGGTGCCAGTTGCTGACTAAGCTCATACTGAGCCCCTGCCGGGCACGGGTCTTACCTGCTAAAACCTCTCTCCACATTTCATTTCTCATCATTGATAAAGTTGTAATAATACACTTCTCTAGTACAGACTATTCATATTACACAACCTCTACATTTTAACGCTATATAATTGAAGGACCGGTATAATACTGTAAATGTTGGAAATAGCAGGATTGCGGTTTTTCCAGCTGAATGGCTCGATGAGCGTTTTCTCTAGTTTAGGGGGTAGGTAGGAGACGCAGCGGGAGGGATATTCAGCGTTGGGCTGTTCTGTCTTAGACATGTTGGGAATAGGGGTAAGACAATTCAGAAGTAATGTACATAAAGGCTCCATCCTACCCGCGGAGCAGCTTTGGCGTATCATTGGCGTAAACAGGAAAGTGTAGGTGTAATAAATGACCTCACACAAGTTCTTCATCTTATATATAAAATTTGTTGGTTTGTTTGTTTGTTTGTCTGTCCGGTTATGCATTCGGACACCCCTGTACTGACTGGGATGAAACCAACACAAGGTGGTCCAGTTGGATCCTGGCCAGGTTTTAGTGGGGTTAGGGTCCTAGTTGGACCTCCCGTTGGTGTACGCTGGGCAGAACTTTGACCCCGGGAGCCTGTTCTGGACTTTCCACTGGATGGATTTGGATGAAAACTTCACAGAGGGGTGGCAACTGGTCTGGGGTGCCTAATGGAGTGGTTGGGGTACCGGTCGGACCTCATGGCGGAGTGCGTCGGGTAGAACTTTGACCCAGGGAGCCTGTTCTGGGCCTTCCAATGGATGGATTTGGATGACAACACATAATTTGGATGAAAACTTCACAGAGTGGTAACATTGGCTTTCAGACGACATAATAGGGGGTGGAGGTCCCGGTCAGACCTCCCGTTGGTATACGCTGGGCATAGGTTTGACCTGGGAACGTTGAGCAGAACTTTGACCCAGGGAGCCTGTTCTGGGCCTTCCACTGGGTAGATTTGGATGAAAACTTCACAGAGGTGAAACCAACGCGAGGTGGTCCAGTTGGATCCTGGCCAGGTTTTAGGGGGGTTAGGGTCCCGGTGGGATCTCCCGTTGGTGTACGCTGGGCAGAACTTTGAATCTGGGAGAGGGGTTGCATTTGGTTTGGGATGCCTGACTTAATTACTTGAAGATTTAAACCAGGGCGATGCCGGGTACTCTGCACAGAGCGCACTGTCACGAACGCTCGCCTCTCAGTGCAGAGCGTATTTTTATTTCATGCTATAAAAGTTACACTTATTAATATTGGCCTAGAACTGTCATGTAGAAATAATCCTCCTGCCAATGTAAATGGCTGCAGCTACACAGAATGTACGTCCAGGACCAAACATCCAGCCAGTGACCCAACGCCTGAGATAATGAGCCCTATCTGCAGCAGATTAATGAGTTCCTGAAGCCTCTGGAGTAACAGAAAGCAGATGCTGAGCTCAGTCCCCACTTCAGTTATGTCCTCCCTTTAGTTTTCTCCTCAGCATTTTCTAGATTTCTTTTTGGTTTTGTGGCAGAGAAGTGAAGTAAATCAGCCGCCCGTCTCGGATAGGAACCCTATGATTACTTTTTGTCTCTGGCAGCGGATGCAGCTGCAGCGGCCGGTGTTCTGCTGGCTGTAATGCCTATAGCTTAGGCCGCTTCCTCCCAGTACAGTATAAATAGCACAACACTCACTGTATGCACAAACAGATGCACGTTTCCTGCTGCTGCGCTGGATGCAGAGAAGAGGATCATTATTACCCCACAGGGCTCTGATATAGGAAACACATCCGGCCATAAATGTCTCACTCATCCGCCTGGTTTTCTTCCAAATGGAGATTTAGGGAAGTTCTGAAAAGTACTAATATTCTCTCCTAAACTACTATGTACATTTGTGTCGTGTTCTCTCCCCTGAGCCCTTCCTGTCGGGGATGGGACAGTGAATTGCCAGGTGCCGTAAGAAAGTGTGTGCAGGGCCCCTGGGTGCTGCTGCCGGCTCCTTGGCATCTTCTGATCATGTGGTCCGGACGCACGCACCACCCAGGCGACAAGCTCCGCACTGCTCTTTTCAGGGCAGATCAGAGACTTTGGGGGGTGGGGAGGGGTATGCCTGAACCCCTCCTAACCTGAGGCCCTATAACTGCAATCTCCCTGCACTTACATTAATTCCACCACTGCTCCTCAGTCAGATTTTACATACAGTGCATCCGGAAAGTATTCACAGCGCTTCACTTTTTCCACATTTTGTTATGTTACAGCCTTATTCCAAATTGAAATAAATTCATTTTTGTCCTTAAAATTCTACATACACTACCCCATAATGACAACGTGTAAAGATTTTTTTTTAGATTTTTGCAAATTTAATAAAAAGAAAAAACCCCAAAAGACTAAGAAATCACACGTACATAAGTAGTCACAGCCTTTGCTCAATACTTTGTTGATGCACCTATGGCAGCAATTACAGGCTCAGGTCTTTTTGAATATGATGCCACAAGCTTGGCACACCTGTCTTTGGGCAGTTTCGCCCATTCCTCTTTGCAGCACCTCTCAAGCTCCATCAGGTTGGATGGGAAGCGTCGGTGCGCAGCCATTTTCAGGTCTCTCCAGAGATGTTCAATTGGATTCAAGTCTGGGCTCTGGCTGGGCCACTCAAGGACATTCACAGAGTTGTCCTGAAGCCACTCCTGTGATATCTTGGCTGTGTGCTTAGGGTCGGTGTCCTGCTGAAAGATGAACCGTTGCCCCACTCTGAGGTCAAGAGCGCTCTGGAGAAGGTTTTCATGCAGGATGTCTCTCTACATGGCTGCATTCATCTTTCCCTCTATCCTGACTAGTCTCCCAGTTCCTGCCGCTGAAAAAATCCCCACGCTTCACTGTAGGGATGGTATTGGCCTGGAAGGTTCTCCTCTCTCCACAGAGGAATGCTGTAGCTCTGACAGAGTGACCATCGGGTTCTTGGTCACATCTCTGACTAGGGCCCTTCTCCCCCGATCACTCAGTTTAGATGGCCGGCCAACTCTAGGAAGAGTCCTGGTGGTCCCGAACTTCTTCCATTTACGGATGATGGAGGCCACTGTGCTCATTGGGACCTTCAAAGCAGCAGATATTTTTTTGTACCCTTCCCCAGATTTCTGCCTTGACACAATCCTGTCTCGGAGGTCTACAGACAATTCCTTGGACTTCATGCTTGGTTTGTGCTCTGACATGCACTGTCTAGTATGGGACGTTTATATAGACAGGTATATGCCTTTCAAAATCCTGTCCAATCAACTGAATTTACCACAGGTGGAGTCCAATTAATCTGTAAGAACATCTCAAGGATGATCAGTGGAAACAGGATGCACCTGAGCTCAATTTTGAGCTTGATGGCAAAGGCTGTGAATACTTATGTACATGTGATTTCTTAGTTTTTTTTTTTATTTATTAAATTTGCAAAACTCTCAAAAAAATCTTTTACACGTTGTCATTATGGGGTATTGTGTGTAGATATTTGAGGACAAAAATGAATTTATTCCATTTTGGAATAAGGCTGTAACATAACAAAATGTGGAATAAGTGAAGCATTGCGAATACTTTCCGGCTGCACTGTATGAAGGATAATGGCTTTTGAATGTAGCAAGTAAAAGAATATTTTGTTTACGATGTGATCAGAAGGCCCGATGGTGGGTATCCTTCCTATTAGGGATTCCAGTATGTACCCCTATGTGACTTTCAGGCCTGGCTGCTTACCTAAAGTGATCACAGACTCTCCTCCTTATGGGGCCTATAAAATGATGGTGGTCATGGCTGGACTAGACCAATATAATGGTAATTGGTTCCAAGGTGGAAGCCATCAGCCATGGCTGTCAGATACGTGTGCGCCCTGCATAGGGAATCCCAGGCATTTATAGCATTTCTATGGCCGTGTGTATTTCCATTAGAGCAGCGTTCCCGGAGGGGCCCTATCCTGGCGGGCGTTCTCCGTTCCTATAGTATAACCCTGGTGAAAGCTGCAGGACTCCCCTTACACAATTGCTGTAGAATATGGGACGAGAGCGGGAGGGCTGTTGAGTCACCCATGTGGGTAGCTGCTTATTGCCCTGTGGGGTAGAACCTTCATAGGCTCTGCTGCAGGAACTCTGAAAACTTGGGGCAAACTTCCAGGATGCAATTTCTGGGGCTCGGCTATAATAGTTACAATTTGCCATGTGAGTAGCAATACCGCTTACACTGTAATGTTGTCTCCTTGTTTGCTGTGGTCATATTGTCTCTTTGTGCAGTATGTGCTTTAGCAATGCTATGTTCTTGGTGTATATTGTGCAGTATGTGCTTTAGCAATGCTATGTTCTTGGTGTATATTGTGCAGTATGTGATTTAGCAATGCTATGTTCTTGGTGTATATTGCGCAGTATGTGATTTAGCAATGCTATGTTCTTGGTGTATATTGCGCAGTATGTGCTTTAGCAATGCTATGTTCTTGGTGTATATTGTGCAGTATGTGATTTAGCAATGCTATGTTCTTGGTGTATATTGCGCAGTATGTGATTTAGCAATGCTATGTTCTTGGTGTATATTGCGCAGTATGTGATTTAGCAATGCTATGTTCTTGGTGTATATTGTGCAGTATGTGATTTAGCAATGTTATGTTCTTGGTGTATATTGTGCAGTATGTGGTTTAGCAATGTTATGTTCTTGGTGTATATTGTGCAGTATGTGATTTAGCAATGCTATGTTCTTGGTGTATATTGTGCAGTATGTGATTTAGCAATGCTATGTTCTTGGTGTATATTGCGCAGTATGTGATTTAGCAATGCTATGTTCTTGGTGTATATTGCGCAGTATGTGATTTAGCAATGCTATGTTCTTGGTGTATATTGCGCAGTATGTGATTTAGCAATGCTATGTTCTTGGTGTATATTGTGCAGTATGTGCTTTAGCAATGCTATGTTCTTGGTGTATATTGTGCAGTATGTGATTTAGCAATGCTATGTTCTTGGTGTATATTGCGCAGTATGTGATTTAGCAATGCTATGTTCTTGGTGTATATTGTGCAGTATGTGCTTTAGCAATGTTATGTTCTTGGTGTATATTGCGCAGTATGTGATTTAGCAATGCTATGTTCTTGGTGTATATTGTGCAGTATGTGATTTAGCAATGCTATGTTCTTGGTGTATATTGTGCAGTATGTGATTTAGCAATGCTATGTTCTTGGTGTATATTGCACAGTATGTGATTTAGCAATGCTATGTTCTTGGTGTATATTGCGCAGTATGTGATTTAGCAATGCTATGTTCTTGGTGTATATTGCACAGTATGTGATTTAGCAATGCTATGTTCTTGGTGTATATAGTGCAGTATGTGCTTTAGCAATGCTATGTTCTTGGTGTATATTGTGCAGTATGTGATTTAGCAATGCTATGTTCTTGGTGTATATTGCGCAGTATGTGATTTAGCAATGCTATGTTCTTGGTGTATATTGTGCAGTATGTGCTTTAGCAATGCTATGTTCTTGGTGTATATTGTGCAGTATGTGATTTAGCAATGCTATGTTCTTGGTGTATATTGCGCAGTATGTGATTTAGCAATGCTATGTTCTTGGTGTATATTGTGCAGTATGTGATTTAGCAATGCTATGTTCTTGGTGTATATTGTGCAGTATGTGATTTAGCAATGCTATGTTCTTGGTGTATATTGCGCAGTATGTGCTTTAGCAATGCTATGTTCTTGGTGTATATTGTGCAGTATGTGCTTTAGCAATGCTATGTTCTTGGTGTATATTGTGCAGTATGTGCTTTAGCAATGCTATGTTCTTGGTGTATATTGTGCAGTATGTGATTTAGCAATGCTATGTTCTTGGTGTATATTGCGCAGTATGTGATTTAGCAATGCTATGTTCTTGGTGTATATTGCGCAGTATGTGCTTTAGCAATGTTATGTTCTTGGTGTATATTGTGCAGTATGTGATTTAGCAATGCTATGTTCTTGGTGTATATTGCGCAGTATGTGATTTAGCAATGCTATGTTCTTGGTGTATATTGCGCAGTATGTGATTTAGCAATGCTATGTTCTTGGTGTATATTGTGCAGTATGTGCTTTAGCAATGCTATGTTCTTGGTGTATATTGTGCAGTATGTGCTTTAGCAATGCTATGTTCTTGGTGTATATTGCGCAGTATGTGATTTAGCAATGCTATGTTCTTGGTGTATATTGTGCAGTATGTGATTTAGCAATGCTATGTTCTTGGTGTATATTGCGCAGTATGTGATTTAGCAATGCTATGTTCTTGGTGTATATTGTGCAGTATGTGCTTTAGCAATGCTATGTTCTTGGTGTATATTGTGCAGTATGTGCTTTAGCAATGCTATGTTCTTGGTGTATATTGTGCAGTATGTGCTTTAGCAATGCTATGTTCTTGGTGTATATTGCGCAGTATGTGATTTAGCAATGCTATGTTCTTGGTGTATATTGTGCAGTATGTGATTTAGCAATGCTATGTTCTTGGTGTATATTGCGCAGTATGTGATTTAGCAATGCTATGTTCTTGGTGTATATTGCGCAGTATGTGATTTAGCAATGCTATGTTCTTGGTGTATATTGCGCAGTATGTGATTTAGCAATGCTATGTTCTTGGTGTATATAGTGCAGTATGTGATTTAGCAATGCTATGTTCTTGGTGTATATTGTGCAGTATGTGATTTAGCAATGCTATGTTCTTGGTGTATATTGTGCAGTATGTGATTTAGCAATGCTATGTTCTTGGTGTATATTGCGCAGTATGTGCTTTAGCAATGCTATGTTCTTGGTGTATATTGTGCAGTATGTGCTTTAGCAATGCTATGTTCTTGGTGTATATAGTGCAGTATGTGATTTAGCAATGCTATGTTCTTGGTGTATATTGTGCAGTATGTGATTTAGCAATGCTATGTTCTTGGTGTATATTGCGCAGTATGTGCTTTAGCAATGCTATGTTCTTGGTGTATATTGCGCAGTATGTGCTTTAGCAATGTTATGTTCTTGGTGTATATTGTGCAGTATGTGATTTAGCAATGCTATGTTCTTGGTGTATATTGTGCAGTATGTGATTTAGCAATGCTATGTTCTTGGTGTATATTGTGCAGTATGTGATTTAGCAATGTTATGTTCTTGGTGTATATTGTGCAGTATGTGCTTTAGCAATGCTATGTTCTTGGTGTATATTGTGCAGTATGTGATTTAGCAATGCTATGTTCTTGGTGTATATTGTGCAGTATGTGATTTAGCAATGCTATGTTCTTGGTGTATATTGTGCAGTATGTGATTTAGCAATGTTATGTTCTTGGTGTATATTGTGCAGTATGTGCTTTAGCAATGCTATGTTCTTGGTGTATATTGTGCAGTATGTGATTTAGCAATGCTATGTTCTTGGTGTATATTGCGCAGTATGTGATTTAGCAATGCTATGTTCTTGGTGTATATAGTGCAGTATGTGATTTAGCAATGCTATGTTCTTGGTGTATATTGTGCAGTATGTGATTTAGCAATGCTATGTTCTTGGTGTATATTGTGCAGTATGTGATTTAGCAATGCTATGTTCTTGGTGTATATTGCGCAGTATGTGCTTTAGCAATGCTATGTTCTTGGTGTATATTGTGCAGTATGTGCTTTAGCAATGCTATGTTCTTGGTGTATATTGCGCAGTATGTGCTTTAGCAATGCTATGTTCTTGGTGTATATTGCGCAGTATGTGCTTTAGCAATGCTATGTTCTTGGTGTATATTGTGCAGTATGTGATTTAGCAATGCTATGTTCTTGGTGTATATTGTGCAGTATGTGCTTTAGCAATGCTATGTTCTTGGTGTATATTGTGCAGTATGTGCTTTAGCAATGCTATGTTCTTGGTGTATATAGTGCAGTATGTGATTTAGCAATGCTATGTTCTTGGTGTATATTGCGCAGTATGTGATTTAGCAATGCTATGTTCTTGGTGTATATTGCGCAGTATGTGATTTAGCAATGCTATGTTCTTGGTGTATATTGCGCAGTATGTGCTTTAGCAATGCTATGTTCTTGGTGTATATTGCGCAGTATGTGATTTAGCAATGCTATGTTCTTGGTGTATATTGTGCAGTATGTGCTTTAGCAATGCTATGTTCTTGGTGTATATTGTGCAGTATGTGATTTAGCAATGCTATGTTCTTGGTGTATATTGCGCAGTATGTGATTTAGCAATGCTATGTTCTTGGTGTATATTGCGCAGTATGTGATTTAGCAATGCTATGTTCTTGGTGTATATTGTGCAGTATGTGATTTAGCAATGCTATGTTCTTGGTGTATATTGTGCAGTATGTGCTTTAGCAATGCTATGTTCTTGGTGTATATTGTGCAGTATGTGCTTTAGCAATGCTATGTTCTTGGTGTATATTGTGCAGTATGTGATTTAGCAATGCTATGTTCTTGGTGTATATTGCGCAGTATGTGCTTTAGCAATGCTATGTTCTTGGTGTATATTGTGCAGTATGTGATTTAGCAATGCTATGTTCTTGGTGTATATTGTGCAGTATGTGATTTAGCAATGCTATGTTCTTGGTGTATATTGTGCAGTATGTGATTTAGCAATGCTATGTTCTTGGTGTATATTGCGCAGTATGTGCTTTAGCAATGCTATGTTCTTGGTGTATATTGTGCAGTATGTGATTTAGCAATGCTATGTTCTTGGTGTATATTGCGCAGTATGTGCTTTAGCAATGCTATGTTCTTGGTGTATATTGCGCAGTATGTGATTTAGCAATGCTATGTTCTTGGTGTATATTGCGCAGTATGTGATTTAGCAATGCTATGTTCTTGGTGTATATTGCGCAGTATGTGATTTAGCAATGTTATGTTCTTGGTGTATATTGTGCAGTATGTGATTTAGCAATGCTATGTTCTTGGTGTATATTGTGCAGTATGTGCTTTAGCAATGCTATGTTCTTGGTGTATATTGCGCAGTATGTGCTTTAGCAATGCTATGTTCTTGGTGTATATTGTGCAGTATGTGATTTAGCAATGCTATGTTCTTGGTGTATATTGTGCAGTATGTGCTTTAGCAATGCTATGTTCTTGGTGTATATTGTGCAGTATGTGCTTTAGCAATGCTATGTTCTTGGTGTATATTGTGCAGTATGTGATTTAGCAATGCTATGTTCTTGGTGTATATTGTGCAGTATGTGCTTTAGCAATGCTATGTTCTTGGTGTATATTGTGCAGTATGTGATTTAGCAATGCTATGTTCTTGGTGTATATAGTGCAGTATGTGATTTAGCAATGTTATGTTCTTGGTGTATATTGTGCAGTATGTGCTTTAGCAATGTTATGTTCTTGGTGTATATTGCGCAGTATATGATTTAGCAATGCTATGTTCTTGGTGTATATTGCGCAGTATGTGATTTAGCAATGCTATGTTCTTGGTGTATATTGTGCAGTATGTGATTTAGCAATGCTATGTTCTTGGTGTATATTGTGCAGTATGTGCTTTAGCAATGCTATGTTCTTGGTGTATATTGTGCAGTATGTGATTTAGCAATGCTATGTTCTTGGTGTATATTGCGCAGTATGTGATTTAGCAATGTTATGTTCTTGGTGTATATTGTGCAGTATGTGCTTTAGCAATGCTATGTTCTTGGTGTATATTGTGCAGTATGTGATTTAGCAATGCTATGTTCTTGGTGTATATTGTGCAGTATGTGCTTTAGCAATGCTATGTTCTTGGTGTATATTGTGCAGTATGTGATTTAGCAATGCTATGTTCTTGGTGTATATAGTGCAGTATGTGATTTAGCAATGTTATGTTCTTGGTGTATATTGTGCAGTATGTGATTTAGCAATGCTATGTTCTTGGTGTATATTGTGCAGTATGTGCTTTAGCAATGTTATGTTCTTGGTGTATATTGCGCAGTATATGATTTAGCAATGCTATGTTCTTGGTGTATATTGCGCAGTATGTGATTTAGCAATGCTATGTTCTTGGTGTATATTGTGCAGTATGTGATTTAGCAATGCTATGTTCTTGGTGTATATTGTGCAGTATGTGATTTAGCAATGTTATGTTCTTGGTGTATATTGCGCAGTATGTGCTTTAGCAATGCTATGTTCTTGGTGTATATTGCCTTGAGTAATTGCCCTGACGTCTTTAGGCATCAATACTGACATCCATTACATCGCCATTTATCTGTGGCGCAGTACTGGCGTAGGTGCTCGCCTTGTTTATCGCTGTGCATTTGTCCTGGGTATCGGGGGTGAGGTCTCCTATTAATGGTTACTTGTGTTTATTCAGACAGCTGCAGAGCACTTATTGTTTTCCTCTGTAAGCCGGGTGCAGAGCGAATTCTTCTGAGGTCCATAACCCTGCGTTTGGCTGCAGCGCTGGGAGAATTATGTTATTCGGAATATGCAGATATTTGGGAGCCGCTCATGCAATGTGATGGCTGCTGCCTTTATTTTCTCCAATCCCCAGATCACTTTATGTAGGGACCCTGCACTTTCTTATCATTGTCATAGGAAATGCTCCAGAAAGCTATATATACAATGAGGAGAGTGTGTGTGTGTGTGTGTGTGTGTGTGTGTGTATATATATATATATGTATATACACACACACACACACACACACACACACACACACACACACAGTGTGAGGTTGTATAAACAGTGAGGAAAGGCTATATACAGTGTGGCTGTATATACAGGGAGAGACTATATATACAGTGAGGAAAGGCTATATACACTGAGAGGCTGTATACACAGGAGAGGCTTCTGTATGCAGTGAGAGGCTATGTACAGTGAGGAGAGGCTATATACAGCGAGAGGCTGTATACAGTGAGTAGAGTCTATATATACAGTGAGAAGCTGTATACACAGTGAGGAGAGACTATACAGTGAGAGGCTGTATACAGTGAGGAGAGGCTATATACAGCGAGAGGCTGTATACAGTGAAGAGAGACTATATATACAGTGAGGGGCTGTATACACAGTGAGGAGAGGCTTCTATATTCAGTGAAGAGAGACTATATACAGTGGTGAGAGGCTGTATACATTTAATAGAGGCTATATATACAGTGAGCGTATATATACAGTGAGAGGCTGTATACACTGTGAGCGTATATATATACACTGAGGAGAGACTATATGCAGTGAGCGGTTGTATACAGTGAGGAGAGGCGCTATATACGGTGAGAGGCTATATATACAGTCAGCGGCTGTATATAGTGAGGAGAGGCGCTATATACGGTGAGAGTATATATACAGTGAGCGGCTGTTTACAGTGAGGAGAGGCTATATATACAGTGAGTATATGTACAGTGAGAGGCTATATGCGGTGAGAGACAGTAGCATACAGTATAACAAAAAAAAAACAATTTTTTTGGTTTCTTTTTGTTCTAGTGTCAGAAGTATTAGATGATAATTTTATATATGTAGCGGTGACAAGTGGGTTGGAGCTGTCTGAAGACACTGAGGTGACCAGTCACGTGCTGAGTCCCACTTACTAATATGTATGTATGTGTATGTATATATATATATATGTGTGTATATATATATATATATATATATATAATATATTTGAAAAGCCAGTCCCTTATATGCAGGTGTGTTCTGCAGCCGCTGAGTTATACAGGTCAGTACACCGTGGTCATGTGACACATACTGTACAAATATGGCCTCTGCCCCAAGGGCTGACACCACTGTTCTCTGGATACATGGATATATACAGCATATGTACAATGTAAATGTAACTGTATATAAATGAATTGCTTGCTTGGAGACCATCATTTATACAAAGCACATTCTTTCCATAGCCCTTTTTTTTTTCTCACGCTTCTATCCCAGGGTTGAAAAGGGGTCTTGAATTTGGTAACAAGTTTCCCACAAGATTGGGAGCAGGAAACCCTGTGTAACCTCATTATACAGAGAGATTATAATCACTTCCTCTCACAGACTTACAGATTCTCCTCTATTGCCTGTTGTGAAACGCTGTAACGTCTCTATATTTACTGTATAGTAAATCCAACCCCTATAACAAGCCACTTGTTACTATATAGGATTTACCGATCAGCTAGTGTATCTCTCATTTCCCAAGCTCCATTATATAGTATAACACAATAGTATATATCATCTGAGTATGAGCCGTCTCTTCTGTCAGTTCTCTGTTTTTTATTTTATGTTTAGTTTTTCATTTTTCATCCCTTTAGTTATTGTCTTGTCAGCAGCTTTGACGTGTATTATAGCATCTGGTAAGTTGCCGCTGCTGATTCTTGTTTCATGAATGAAGATGTCCAGACATAATCTGACAACTGTGTAATACTGTGTCCCGGATCATGCTAGCATTGTATACCATCATCTATAGTTACATAATGAGTAATGTATCCCCTGTATGGATAGGAGAAGATCCCGAATGTCTGACATTTGTGGTAAAGTAACTTTCTGCCTCTGCAGTGCCGCAGGATTTCCCCAGTTGGGTGTACACTGTACTTGTACTGATATGTAAATACGGGGTGGGTATGAAATCCCGGCTGTCGGGATGCCGCTGGTCAGAATCCCAACACCCATAGGAAGTCACGGTAAGTATTTTCTAACGCCTACCCTAACCCACCCTCCCCGGAGCCTAACCCTAACCTCCTAACCTCCCCCTTAGTGCCTAAACCTAACCTCCCCCTTAGTGCCTAAACCTAACCTCCTCCTCCCCGCACCCTAAACCTAACACCCCCTTCACGGTGCCTAAACCTAACCCACCCTCCCTGGAGCCTAACCCTAACCTCCTAACCTCCCCCTTAGTGCCTAAACCTAACCTCCTACCCGCACCCTAAACCTAACACCCCCTCCACGGTGCCTAAACCTAACCTCCCCCTTAGTGCCTACACCTAACCTCCTCCTCCCCGCACCCTAAACCTAACACCCCCTCCACGGTGCCTATACCTGACCTCCCCCTTAGTGTCTAAACCTAACCACCTCCTCCACGGTGCCTAACCCTAACGCCCCCTCCACGGTGCCTAACCCTAACGCCCCCTCCACGGTGCCTAACCCTAACGCCCCCTCCACGGTGCCTAACCCTAACGCCCCCTCCACGGTGCCTAAACCCAACGGCTCCACGGTGCCTAAACCCAACGCCCCCTCCACGGTGCCTAAACCCAACGCCCAAATACATCAATATTGTTCACCCACACCAGGGTAATGTCCTGTAAGAAGCTCGGTGTCGCTAATTTCCCTGATGCGCTCTTCAAGGGGCGTGCGCTGCAGTAACCCAGACTCTGTTATGTTGCAGTGCATGCTGGGAAGTGGCCAAGATTTATATCCGTTTTGCTTTAGGCAGGTTTTATTAGTTGAGCAGAAGTACAAGGGAGCAAACGTTTTCCTGATTACTGTGTCACGTTACGGAGCTGAAGACCGCATTAGGCTTCTCTTAGTACAATCAGGCGCTGTAATTCCCTGGCAGTGCACATTAGGAACAGGACGGGCCAGACCTTCCCAGAGATGAGCCAGAAACCACTGCAGAATGGCTTTATAAAGTCTCACTCCAGCAGCAGCAGCGCAATAATGTCATTATAACACGTTAGCGTAAGGCGTCTCACAACAATACAATTATAAAGCGCTATAAATAGAGCGAGGGGCCACATGTGCCAGCTGATTCAGTGGGAGTGTCCATGCACGCACCCCGGTCTCTGCGGGTGATGGAGTCTTGTACAAATAATTCCAATCATTACTACAGTAAGGCAGAGGCGCTACATTCATTCTGCTTATTCTGTTATCGCCAAACATGAGCACTAGCAGATTTAGAAAGAAAATATCTATATACAGTATGTATTTGTGTATGTATGTATATATACTGTATATATATTATAGTCCTCCTGGAAAATATTTATATAGTCCATTGGTTTGTTTGTTTGTCGGTTATACATTCAGACACCCCTGGGATGAAACCAACGCGAGGGGGGGTCCAGTTGGATCCTGGCCAAGTTTTAGTGGGGATACTGTCCCGTTCGGACCGTAGGTTTACGCTGGGCAGAACTTTGATCGGGGGACGCTGGGCAGAACTTTGGCCCCTGGAGCCTGTTCTGGACTTTCCACTGGATGGCTTTGGATGAAAACTTCACAGAAGGGTGGCAATTGGTCTGGGATGCCTAATGAAGTGGTTGGGGTCCTGGTTGGACCTCACAATGGAGTGCGTCGGGCAGAACTTTTACCCAGGGAGCCTGTTCTGGGCCTTCCACTGGATGGATTTGGATGACAACACATATAATTAAATGTGATAACTTGAAGGTGTGAGGATGCGGGATGTGTGTACACACAGGTGATGTATAGATGAGCACAGCAGTGTGAGGGTGCGGGATGTGTGTACACACAGGTGACGTATAGAGGAGCACAGCAGTGTGAGGATGCGGGATGTGTGTACACACAGGTGACGTATAGAGGAGCACAGCAGTGTGAGGGTGCGGGATGTGTGTACACACAGGTGACGTATAGAGGAGCACCGCAGTGTGAGGGTGCGGGATGTGTATACACACAGGTGACGTATAGATGACCACAGCAGTGTGAGGGTGCGGGATGTGTGTACACACAGGTGACGTATAGATGATCACAGCAGTGTGAGGGTGCGGGATGTGTGTAGACACAGGTGACGTATAGAGAAGCACAGCTGTGTGAGGATGCGGGATGTGTGTACACACAGGTGACGTATAGATGACCACAGCTGTGTGAGGATGCGGGATGTGTGTACACACAGGTGACGTATAGAGGAGCACAGCTGTGTGAGGATGCGGGATGTGTGTACACACAGGTGACGTATACAGGAGCACAGTAGTGTGAGGATGCGGGATGTGAGTACACACAGGTGACGTATAGAGGAGCACAGCAGTGTGAGGGTGCGGGATGTGTGTACACACAGGTGACGTATAGAGGAGCACAGCAGTGTGAGGATGCGGGATGTGTGTACACACAGGTGACGTATAGAGGAGCACAGCAGTGTGAGGGTGCGGGATGTGTGTACACACAGGTGACGTATAGAGGAGCACCGCAGTGTGAGGGTGCGGGATGTGTATACACACAGGTGACGTATAGATGACCACAGCAGTGTGAGGGTGCGGGATGTGTGTACACACAGGTGACGTATAGATGATCACAGCAGTGTGAGGGTGCGGGATGTGTGTAGACACAGGTGACGTATAGAGAAGCACAGCTGTGTGAGGATGCGGGATGTGTGTACACACAGGTGACGTATAGATGACCACAGCTGTGTGAGGATGCGGGATGTGTGTACACACAGGTGACGTATAGAGGAGCACAGCTGTGTGAGGATGCGGGATGTGTGTACACACAGGTGACGTATACAGGAGCACAGTAGTGTGAGGATGCGGGATGTGAGTACACACAGGTGACGTATAGAGGAGCACAGCAGTGTGAGGGTGCGGGATGTGTGTACACACAGGTGACGTATAGATGATCACAGCAGTGTGAGGGTGCGGGATGTGTGTAGACACAGGTGACGTATAGAGAAGCACAGCTGTGTGAGGATGCGGGATGTGTGTACACACAGGTGACGTATAGATGACCACAGCTGTGTGAGGATGCGGGATGTGTGTACACACAGGTGACGTATAGAGGAGCACAGCTGTGTGAGGATGCGGGATGTGTGTACACACAGGTGACGTATACAGGAGCACAGTAGTGTGAGGATGCGGGATGTGAGTACACACAGGTGACGTATAGAGGAGCACAGCAGTGTGAGGATGCGGGATGTGTGTACACACAGGTGACGTATAGAGGAGCACAGCAGTGTGAGGATGCGGGATGTGTGTACACACAGGTGACGTATAGAGGGGCACAGCAGTGGGAGGGTGCGGGATGTGTGTACACACAGGTGACGTAAAGAGGGGCACAGCAGTGTGAGGATGCGGGATGTGAGTACACACAGGTGACGTATAGAGGAGCACAGCAGTGTGAGGGTGCGGGATGTGTGTACACACAGGTGACGTATAGAGGAGCACAGCAGTGTGAGGATGCGGGATGTGTGTACACACAGGTGACGTATAGAGGAACACAGTAGTGTGAGGATGCGGGATGTGTGTACACACAGGTGACGTATAGAGGAGCACAGTAGTGTGAGGATGCGGGATGTGTGTACACACAGGTGACGTATAGATGAGCACAGCAGTGGGAGGATGCTGGATGTGTGTACACACAGGTGACGTATAGAGGAGCACAGCAGTGTGAGGATGCGGGATGTGAGTACACACAGGTGACGTATAGAGGAGCACAGCGGTGTGAGGATGCGGGATGTATGTACACAGGTGATGTATAGAGGAGCACAGCGGTGTGAGGATGCGGGATGTGTGTACACACAGGTGACGTATACAGGAGCACAGCAGTGTGAGGATGCGGGATGCGAGTACACACAGGTGATATATAGAGGAGCACAGTAGTGTGAGGGTGCGGGATGTGAGTACACACAGGTGATGTATAGAGGAGCACAGTAGTGTGAGGGTGCGGGATGTGAGTACACACAGGTGATGTATAGAGGAGCACAGCTGTGTGAGGATGCGGGATGTGTGTACACACAGGTGATGTATAGAGGAGCACAGCAGTGTGAGGATGCGGGATGTGTGTACACACAGGTGATGTATAGAGGAGCACAGCAGTGTGAGGATGCGGGATGCGAGTACACACAGGTGATGTATATAGATGAGTAGTGATAAAGAGACTCCGCTGGTACCTTATGAAGGCCTTTAGAGCAGGCCTGGCCAGCCTGTGCCTCTCCCATTTGCTTGGAAACCACAAGCCCCAGGATGCTTTACCAGCTGATCGGTGGGAGGGTAGAGAGCCGCAGGATGGCCGGGCCTGTAGTAGAGGACATTCAGCATCTACTGTTCTATAGACTTTGTCAACCTTTTGTACCTGTTGACATATTGCATGTTGACCTTTTGGTGTCTACTTGTACATTGTCGATGTTTTATACTACACCCTGGGGGGGAGACATGCTGTGTACTTAGTGCCGACAATGTCCTTACATGGGGAATTACATTATGGTCGGGGGATATTCTGCTACATGTCATTAAGCTGTGACAGGCTCCACATAATAGGGACAATGCTCTATATTTATCTCTGCTTTACGGTCCATATTTAGCAGCCCGTTGTCCTTACATATTTGTATTACATGTAAGATGACAGTTTATTAATGACGTGGGCAGTATAGCTGTACATTCAGCCCATATGAGAGGATATTCAGACAGACAGTCTGCACCATATTTGGGCTGTACAGAGAGGCGTATAGCCAGTGTGACAGCTCCTAATGCTGGGGGGGGGACCTTGTGAACGGTTCTCTGGCGAATGAATAATCTAATAGTGATACAATAGTGCAGCTTAGGCAGCCGGCAGCTCTGGCCTCTTCTATCCTGAATTCCGCTCTCTAGAAACTACTGAAAACCAGAATGCAGAAAGTCCGTACATGACGCTGCTCCGTGATGGCGTCTGACACGCAGACAGGATCATTAAACCGTATAATGAGATGCAATATGATATATTTTACACCTGGTGGTTTGTGTGTGAGTGTGTGTGTGTGTGTATGTGTGTGTATGTATATATATATATATATATATATATATATATATATTTTAACCAAGTCCAGATAATTCTGTACACTAAGGGGAGAATTAACAAACCTTCCACAGAGGACAGGTGGAGACGTTTCCCGTAACAGCCAATCAGATTCTAGCTGTCATTTTATATAATGCTCTTGATAAATGTTAGGCAGAAGCTGATTGGTTGTTATGGTAACTTCTCCACTTGTGCTCTTTAGAAGGTTTGATACATCTCATTTTATGCCATATAACGCACGACTGACGGAACTGTCCTGATTGTCAGAACTTTTGTCTCAATTTGGGGACAGTCGAAAGACCTGTCCCCCCTGAGTGTGCCCTTGGATTCTGACAGTACCAGCAGCAGGTACGTGCGCAGTTGAATGACTGGTAGTGGAGGGGACACTGGGCAATTCCCTGGATAATGTGGCCATAACCCTTCCAGCGTGACCTGACCGCACCCTTTATGCGTGCTCCGTGCGCACCCTCTGCCCCGGATCGGTAGTATGTAGTAGTATTCTGTACTATGCATACCTTATACTGTAGATGTGCGAATACACTCCTGGGCTGCACAGTTGGTGCAGTGGTTAGTATTACTGCCTCACAGCAACTGGTCATGGGTTTGAGTTCCACCATGGCCCTGTGTGGAGTTTGTATATTCTCCCTGTGCTTGCGTGGGTTTTCTCTGGGTACTTCCAAACTCCAAAAATATACTGGTAGGTTAACTGGTTCTCAACAAAAATGAACCCATGTGTGTATGTATTTGTATATATGTGTGTATATCTGTGTGTACACGTGGTAGAGAAAATAGAGTGTAAGCCCCCTGGGGCACGGACTGATGTGAATGGTCAAATATTCTCTGTACAGCGCTGTGGGATATGTGTGCGCTATATAAATAACTGGTAAATTAAAATATAAAGTGTTTCCTAGCTAAGACTGTGCAGTATAAAGATCTGTCGTCGTCGTGCGTTTTGGACTTGGTATTATTTATTTATTCTTGTATAAACATGTGTCTGATTATATATATATATAGATATATAGATATATATATATATATATATATATATATCTATATATATATGGGCGTAACTAGGTATTTCAAGACCCCATAGCAAGAGTTTGGAAGGGCCCCCATGTACCAACCGATGGTGACAAATGTATATAACACATGTAACATTGACAAGGAAGATGGGTCCCCTCAGCTCTGGGTCCCCTCAGCAGCCGCCCCCTTAGTACCTTTGGTAGTTACACCCATGTGACAAGGAAGATGGGTCCCCTCAGCTCTGGGTCCCCTCAGCAGCCGCCCCCTTAGTACCTATGGTAGTTACACCCATGTGACAAGGAAGATGGGTCCCCTCAGCTCTGGGCCCCTCAGCAGCCGCCCCCTTAGTACCTTTGGTAGTTACACCCATGTGACAAGGAAGATGGGTCCCCTCAGCTCTGGGCCCCTCAGCAGCCGCCCCCTTAGTACCTTTGGTAGTTACACCCATGGGTGATCTTGGCCCTGCTGTGCTTTGCCTGACGTATGTTTCCCTTATGTTTCTGGCTGATCATCTTCCCTAAATGTTTGTGTAACTTGTTTGCGGCGCTGTGTGTGAAGGACGTGCGTTTCGTCTAGGCGGTGTCTGTGTCCTAGCGCGCTATATCAGCGTCTTGCACACATGAAGAATAATACATAGTGACAGCCACACTTCTCCTTTCTTGCAGTTATCCTGTGCTTTGTGTTGTTATACTGTCTGTCAGTGCACGTTTTGTCCCTTGGTAGTTGCTTTATAGTATCTTACTTTAGGCACAATGTGCAGGAATTTATCATTTGCCGGTCACATGTTTTGTGGTTTGTTACCACCCAGACGGGGATTGTGTGTGCCTGCAGCTTGTGATCGTGGCTATAATTCCGGGGACACGCTTCTGTACTCCTCAGCGCTGCGTGTTCTGTTATTCTGGTATGTTGCGCACTTCTCTACGTGTCTGCAGTCTCCTAAGTTAGCAGATAGGCTTCCTGGCCGTGGTGCACTACAGAGTAAACCGTATTCTTCTACCGTGCGCGCCTCCTGCCAGCAACGCCAGGTCGCTTAACTGCGGAGCACAATTGTTTTGCTTTTATAGATGGCAGAACCCTATACTCATGGTTGGTTTTGCTGTTTAGCAGTGATAAGAAGCCCCAAATGCCGGCGATCACCAGCGCAGGGGACCAGGAGCTCAGTGCTTCCTGCCCGCAGTGCTGCTGTGGTTCCCTTTATGTTTCATGTCACATAATGGCCAGAAATAGATGTGCAGGTCACAGCGCCTGTGTGTTATCTCTGGGGTCACAGCGGTCGACAGCAGAAACCTCAGAGGCCGGAAACGCTGGAGAATCTTTACTGCTTATACTAAGACATTTGCCTGTAATGTATATAACTGATGGCCGGGTGCTGCCTCTGATTTGCTGTCTTCCTGCTTCTCTCATAGGCTGCTAGTGACCACGTGTGATTTATGTCCTTACCATTAGGCTCCTAGTGACCACGTGTGATTTATGTCCTGACCATTAGGCTGCTAGTGACCTCGTGTGATTTATGTCCTGACCATTAGGCTCCTAGTGACCTTGTGTGATTTATGTCCTGACCATTAGGCTCCTAGTGACCTTGTGTGATTTATGTCCTGACCATTAGGCTCCTAGTGACCACGTGTGATTTATGTCCTGACCATTAGGATGCTAGTGACCTCGGGTGATTTATGTCCTGACCATTAGGCTACTAGTGACCACGTGTGATTTATGTCCTGACCATTAGGATGCTAGTGACCTCGTGTGATTTATGTCCTGACCATTAGGCTGCTAGTGACCATGTTTGATTTATGTCCTGACCATTAGGATGCTAGTGACCTCGTGTGATTTATGTCCTGACCATTAGGCTGCTAGTGACCACGTGTGATTTATGTCCTGACCATTAGGCTGCTAGTGACCTCGTGTGATTTATGTCCTGACCATTAGGCTCCTAGTGACCTTGTGTGATTTATGTCCTGACCATTAGGCTCCTAGTGACCTCGTGTGATTTATGTCCTGACCATTAGGCTCCTAGTGACCACGTATGATTTATGTCCTGACCATTAGGATGCTAGTGACCTCGGGTGATTTATGTCCTGACCATTAGGCTACTAGTGACCACGTGTGATTTATGTCCTGACCATTAGGCTCCTAGTGACCACGTGTGATTTATGTCCTGACCATTAGGCTACTAGTGACCACGTGTGATTTATGTCCTGACCATTAGGATGCTAGTGACCTCGTGTGATTTATGTCCTGACCATTAGGCTGCTAGTGACCATGTTTGATTTATGTCCTGACCATTAGGCTCCTAGTGACCTCGTGTGATTTATGTCCTGACCATTAGGCTCCTAGTGACCTCGTGTGATTTATGTCCTGACCATTAGGCGACTAGTGACCAAGTGTGATTTATATCCTGACCATTAGGCTGCTAGTGACCACGTGTGATTTATGTCCTGACCATTAGGCTGCTAGTGACCTCGTGTGATTTATGTCCTGACCATTAGGCTACTAGTGACCACGTGTGATTTATGTCCTGACCATTAGGATGCTAGTGACCTCGTGTGATGTCCTGACCATTAGGCTCCTAGTGACCTTGTGTGATTTATGTCCTGACCATTAGGCTCCTAGTGACCACGTGTGATTTATGTCCTGACCATTAGGATGCTAGTGACCTCGCGTGATTTATGTCCTGACCATTAGGCTGCTAGTGACCGCGTGTGATTTATGTCCTGACCATTAGGCTCCTAGTGACCGCGTGTGATTTGTGTCCTGACCATTAGGCTGCTAGTGACCACGTGTGATTTATGTCCTGACCATTAGGCTGCTAGTGACCACGTGTGATTTATGTCCTGATCATTAGTCTGCTAGTGACCACGTGTGATTTATGTCCTGATCATTAGGCTGCTAGTGACCACGTGTGATTTATGTCCTGACCATTAGGCTGCTAGTGATCACGTGTGATTTATGTCCTGACCATTAGGCTGCTAGTGACCACATGTGATTTATGTCCTGACCATTAGGCTGCTAGTGACCACGTGTGATTTATGTCCTGACCATTAGGCTGCTAGTGACCATGTTTGATTTATGTCCTGATCATTAGGCTGTAGATGGTTTTTGTTCTACCCGCTGACTCCGTTCTTTGCCTGGTTGCAGATGGAGCAGTTATCGGATGAGGACCTGGACCACGGGGCAGAGGAGGACAGTGATAAGGAAGACCAGGACCTAGACAAGATGTTTGGAGCCTGGCTGGGGGAACTGGACAAACTGACCCAGGTAATAATGGGCCGGAATTTGGTTTGTGATCAATCCATGTAAAATCTTCAAAAATGAGTTTTGCCCCCTCTTGTCCTGGCACGTCTATGGGAGTCATTGCTGCCAGGAGAAATGATGCCCACATATGTTTGCAGATATACAGGGGTTTATTTACTAAGCTTTGGACGGACATAAAGTGTACAGAGATAAAGTACCAGCCAATCAGCTCCTAACCTCCATGTCACAGGCTGTGTTTGAAAAAAATAACAGTTAGGAGCTGATTGGTTGGTACCTTATCTCTGTCCACTTTATCTCCATCCAAGGCTTAGTAAATACACATCATAGTATGATATGGTCCAATGCTTGTATCTTGCTTTGCCAACATTTTAGGCTCTAGAAGCTCCGATTATACCCAAACATTTGCTCTGCATAGTGAATGCGAAGTGCTGGCTGCTTACCGCTCCGGTGACACCCGCCGTTTATCACCCCAGAAGCCGCATCGAGCGGAGACTTTTTATTTTTTTAAGGCAAATGTCCGGATTAGTGGTTCTCAACCTGCAGGTCCCCCCAATAGGTCATGTTTTCAGGATATCTGTCCAGTGGCGCAACTATACATTTTGCTCCCCCCTGCTAAAAAAATTTCAGGCACCCCCCCCCCCCATTAAACAAATACACACAAAGCTGACGTTTAAGGTGTGTGATTTCATGATGCAGTAATTTCCGTCACACATTATGCCACACCGTAATACCCTTATAACACATTATGCCACACAATAATGCCATGTATAACACATGATGACACACAGTAATGCCCTTATAACAAATTATGCCACACCATAATGCCCTTATAACAAATTATGCCACACCATAATGCCCTTATAACAAATTATGCCACACCGTAATGCCCCTATAACAAATTATGCCACATCTTAATGCCCCTATAACACATTATGCCACACAATGCCACGTATAACACATAATGACACACAGTAATGCCCTTATTACAAATTATGCCACGCCAAAATGCTCCTGTAACACATTATGCCACACTGTAATAACCCTTACAACACATTATGCCACACAGTAATGCCCCTTACACATTATGCCCCTTATAAGACATAATGCCACACAGTAATGCCCTTATAATGCATTATGCCACACTACGTAATACCCCTAATAGAACATTGTGCCCCTTACACATTATGCCACACAGTAATGCCCATTACATCCCACCCTGACAGATCTACTTCACCAACCGTCCTCTCTGCTCCTGCCAGTCTGTCACCTCAGCTCAAGGCAGATTGCCCAGTTTCTATGTCCGTGTAGAAACAGATTATTGGGAACATCGCTTATAACCTGTAAACTGCATGTATCAAATGAGTGCCCCCTGTAGCTGTTCCCATATGCAGTGCCCCCTGTAGCTGTTCCCATATGCAGTTCCCCCTGTAGTTGAACCCATATGCAGTGCCCCCTGTAACTGTGCCCATATACAGTGCCTCCTGTAGTTGTGCCCCATGTAGTAGTGCCCCCCCCCGGTACTTACCTGATCCCAGTACTTGCTACCGCTGCCGTGCCGGCTGGATCTAACTTGATCCAGTGGGCGCGGCAGTGCAGGCTCTTCACATCGCGGCACTGCATCACTGGGAACGCTGGCCTCTGAAGCGATCTTCAGAGGCCGGTGTTCATAGCTCCAGTGGCGAAGCAACGGCCCCCGGCACCCCAAGCCGCTTAGGGGGTCTTAGTTACGTCACTGTATCTGTCTGTGGAAGCAGATGGGGTAATTAATGACCCAGCAAAACAGATTTACTCTCATACTGTATATGATTAGAGAAATCCAGAAAATATGAGCTGTTGGTGGCAATTGAGGATTGGGGTGGAGAACCTCTTTTCTAGAAGAAGATGGCCACTGATAGTATAGTAACAAAAAAACGCCAGAGCATGCAGTGTCAAAAAGGACAGTGCGGCATTGCGGTAGGAAATGGCGCGACATTGCGGTAGGGGATGGCGTGACATTGCGGTAGGGGAGGGCGCGGCATTGCGGTAGGGGACGGCGCGGCCTTGCGGTAGGGGACGGCGCGGCCTTGCGGTAGGGGACGGCGCGGCCTTGCGGTAGGGGACGGCGCGGCCTTGCGGTAGGGGACGGCGCGGCCATGCGGTAGGGGACGGCGCGGCCTTGCGGTAGGGGACGGCGCGGCCTTGCGGTAGGGGACGGCGCGGCCTTGCGGTAGGGGACGGCGCGGCATTGCGGTAGGGGACGGCGCGGCCTTGCGGTAGGGGACGGCGCGGCACTCTGGTAGGGGACGGCGCGGCACTCTGGTAGGGTATGGCGCGGCACTCTGGTAGGGTGATGCCGCGCCATCCCCACTGTGGTAGGGGACGGCGCGGCACTGTGGTAGGGGACGGCGCGGCACTGTGGTAGGGGACGGCGCGGCACTGTGGTAGGGGACGGCGCGGCATTGTGGTAGGGGACGGCGCGGCATTGTGGTTTGGGTATGGCGCGGCACTGTGGTAGGGGATGGCGCGGCACTGTGGTAGGGGATGGCGCGGCACTGTGGTAGGGGATGGCGCGGCACTCTGGCAGGGGATGGCGCGGCATTGTGGTAGGGGATGGTGCGGCATTGTGGTTGCTGCTGGCGCTTTATTGCTGACTCCAGCACAAATTACATCGCATCAATGATAAATAAATATGATGTACAAGGGTCATGCCGCAAGAAATGACATTATGGCATAAACAATTGGAGGAGAATTCAACCCTGCATTAGGGCTCCATGTGGGCTTCATCCAGCTCTGTATGTGGCACATTATGGCAGTATATAGCTGTATAATCATCAGATGGATCTGTAATAATGTGTACAGTACAAGCCATACAGACACATATGTCCACATACTAAGGATCCTGATCACATGTAAGATTCCCCGTTATTAGCGGCTTCTGTGTAATTCTTCCTCTCTGTCGCTGTTAGAGTTTGGATACGGAGAAGCCAGAGGAGCCTGTGAAAAGATCGCCATTGCGCCAGGAGACCAACTTGGCAAACTTCTCATATCGCTTTTCTATGTACAACTTGAATGGTAAGTGGTGATAATTCGTAATGGCATTGCCACAGCCATTACCAATATGTAATTACAGACCAGTAAGTGACAGCGCTGCAGCCTTATATGCCACCCTGGCTTCCTGTGCCACATCTGTCTGCCACGTGGGCGACTCCCCAAGACAAACACTGTACAAAGTGTCAGCTGCCAGGGCAAAGCTTTGTATCCTCACTGCTCCTTCAGGGTCAGCGTGAAGGAACGCCAAGTGTTTAATGCGTAGAAGAAGAGTATGGAATGGGTGTGCGCAGATCGTTTGCTATAGTAACAATGACTGATATCATTAGGTCTCCCTTCAGCTAATAGCCCCGGGCGCGGCGCCTGACATCTCTCGTACAGTCCTGTGATATTGCACTGAGCCAGTCATTGTGTTTGTGGGTCTTGACTGAGCCATAGTAAATATTCAAAGTAATTGTGACCTTTCCTTCAGAGATTTACACTAATGCAATCACACCTGTATTCTATCCCGGACCTTAATAGCTAAAATATACTAATCTCTCTTCCAAAGCACTGCCCAGCATAGGGACCCCCACTGCTGCCTCCTCATATCTGTACAGTGTAAGCACAGCCCAGCATAGGGACCCCCACTGCTGCCTCCTCATATCTGTACAGTGTAAGCACAGCCCAGCATAGGGACGCCCACTGCTGCCTACTCATATCTGTACAGTGTAAGCACAGCCCAGCATAGGGACGCCCACTGCTGCCTCCTCATATCTGTACAGTGTAAGCACAGCCCAGCATAGGGACCCCCACTGCTGCCTCCTCATATCTGTACAGTGTAAGCACAGCCCAGCATAGGGACGCCCACTGCTGCCTACTCATATCTGTACAGTGTAAGCACAGCCCAGCATAGGGACGCCCACTGCTGCCTCCTCATATCCATACAGTGTAAGCACAGCCCAGCATAGGGACGCCCACTGCTGCCTCCTCATATCCGTACAGTGTAAGTACTGCCCAGCATAGGGACGCCCACTGCTGCCTCCTCATATCCGTACAGTGTAAGCACAGCCCAGCATAGGGACGCCCACTGCTGCCTCCTCATATCCGTACGGTGTAAGCACAGCCAGCCCAGCATAGGGACGCCCACTGCTGCCTACTCATATCTGTACAGTGTAAGCACAGCCCAGCATAGGGACGCCCACTGCTGCCTACTCATATCTGTACAGTGTAAGTACAGCCCAGCATAGGGACGCCCACTGCTGCCTACTCATATCTGTACAGTGTAATCACAGCCCAGCATAGGGACGCCCACTGCTGCCTCCTCATATCTGTACAGTGTAAGCACAGCCCAGCATAGGGACGCCCACTGCTGCCTTCTCATATCTGTACAGTGTAAGCACAGCCCAGCATAGGGACACCCACTGCTGCCTCCTCATATCTGTACAGTGTAAGCACAGCCCAGCATAGGGACCCCCACTGCTGCCTTCTCATATCCGTACAGTGTAAGCACAGCCCAGCATAGGGACGCCCACTGCTGCCTTCTCATATCTGTACAGTGTAAGCACAGCCCAGCATAGGGACACCCACTGCTGCCTCCTCATATCTGTACAGTGTAAGCACAGCCCAGCATAGGGACCCCCACTGCTGCCTACTCATATCTGTACAGTGTAAGTACAGCCCAGCATAGGGACGCCCACTGCTGCCCCCTCATATCCGTACAGTGTAAGGACAGCCCAGCATAGGGACTCCCACTGCTGCCCCCTCATATCCATACAGTGTAAGCACAGCCCAGCATAGGGACACCCACTGCTGCCCTCTCATATCCGTACAGTGTAAGCACAGCCCAGCATAGGGACACCCACTGCTGCCTTCTCATATCTGTACAGTGTAAGCACAGCCCAGCATAGGGACGCCCACTGCTGCCTCCTCATATCCGTACAGCGTAAGCACAGCCCAGCATAGGGACGCCTCATATCCGTACAGCGTAAGCACAGCCCAGCATAGGGACGCCCACTGCTGCCTCCTCATATCACTACAGTGTAATCACAGCCCAGCATAGGGACGCCCACTGCTGCCTCCTCATATCTATACAGTGTAATCACTGCCCAGCATAGGGACGCCCACTGCTGCCTCCTCATATCCGTACAGTGTAAGCACAGCCCAGCAAAGGGACGCCCACTGCTGCCTCCTCATATCACTACAGTGTAATCACAGCCCAGCATAGGGACACCCACTGCTACCTTCTCATATCTGTACAGTGTAAGCACAGCCCAGCATAGGGACGCCAACTGCTGCCTTCTCATATCTGTACAGCGTAATCACAGCCCAGCATAGGGACACCCACTGCTACCTTCTCATATCTGTACAGTGTAAGCACAGCCCAGCATAGGGACGCCCACTGCTGCCTCCTCATATCTGTACAGTGTAAGCACAGCCCAGCATAGGGACGCCCACTGCTGCCTCCTCATATCTATACAGTGTAATCACAGCCCAGCATAGGGACGCCCACTGCTGCCTCCTCATATCCGTACAGTGTAAGCACAGCCCAGCATAGGGACGCCCACTGCTGCCTCCTCATATCACTACAGTGTAATCACAGCCCAGCATAGGGACGCCCACTGCTGCCTCCTCATATCACTACAGTGTAATCACAGCCCAGCATAGGGACGCCCACTGCTGCCTTCTCATATCAGTACAGCGTAATCACAGCCCAGCATAGGGACACCCACTGCTGCCTCCTCATATCTGTACAGTGTAAGCACAGCCCTGCATAGGGACGCCAACTGCTGCCTTCTCATATCTGTACAGTGTAAGCACAGGCCAGCATAGGGACCCCCACTGCTGCCTCCTCATATCCGTACAGTGTAAGCACAGCCCAGCATAGGGACGCCCACTGCTGCCTCCTCATATCCGTACAGTGTAAGCACAGCCCAGCATAGGGACGCCCACTGCTGCCTTCTCATATCCGTACTGTGTAAGCACAGCCCAGCATAGGGACTCCCACTGCTGCCCCCTCATATCCATACAGTGTAAGCACAGCCCAGCATAGGGACACCCACTGCTGCCTCCTCATATCTGTACAGTGTAAGCACAGCCCAGCATAGGGACGCCCACTGCTGCCTCCTCATATCCGTACAGTGTAAGCACAGCCCAGCATATGGACACCCACTGCTGCCTTCTCATATCCGTACAGTGTAATCACAGCCCAGCATAGGGAAGCCCATTGCTGCCTCCTCATATCCGTACAGTGTAATCACAGCCCAGCATAGGGACACCCCACTGCTGCCTCCTCATATCTGTACAGTGTAATCACAGCCCAGCATAGGGACGCCCACTACTGCCTTCTCATATCTGTACAGTGTAAGCACAGCCCAGCATAGGGACCCCCACTGCTGCCTTCTCATATCCATACAGTGTAAGCACAGCCCAGCATAGGGACGCCCACTGCTGCCTCCTCATATCCGTACAGTGTAAGCACAGCCCAGCATAGGGACACCCACTGCTGCCTTCTCATATCCGTACAGTGTAATCACAGCCCAGCATAGGGAAGCCCATTGCTGCCTCCTCATATCCGTACAGTGTAATCACAGCCCAGCATAGGGACACCCCACTGCTGCCTCCTCATATCTGTACAGTGTAATCACAGCCCAGCATAGGGACGCCCACTACTGCCTTCTCATATCTGTACAGTGTAAGCACAGCCCAGCATAGGGACGCCCACTGCTGCCTCCTCATATCCGTACAGTGTAAGCACAGCCCAGCATAGGGACGCCCACTACTGCCTTCTCATATCTGTACAGTGTAAGCACAGCCCAGCATAGGGACACCCACTGCTGCCTTCTCATATCCGTACAGTGTAAGCACAGCCCAGCATAGGGACACCCACTGCTGCTTCCTCATATCCGTACAGTGTAATCACAGCCCAGCATAGGGACGCCCATTGCTGCCTCCTCATATCCGTACAGTGTAAGCACAGCCCAGCATAGGGACACCCCCTGCTGCCTCCTCATATCCGTACAGTGTAAGCACAGCCCAGCATAGGGACACCCACTGCTGCCTTCTCATATCCGTACAGTGTAATCACAGCCCAGCATAGGGAAGCCCATTGCTGCCTCCTCATATCCGTACAGTGTAATCACAGCCCAGCATAGGGACACCCCACTGCTGCCTCCTCATATCTGTACAGTGTAATCACAGCCCAGCATAGGGACGCCCACTACTGCCTTCTCATATCCGTACAGTGTAAGCACAGCCCAGCATAGGGACGCCCACTGCTGCCTCCTCATATCCGTACAGTGTAAGCACAGCCCAGCATAGGGACCCCCACTGCTGCCTCCTCATATCCGTACAGTGTAAGCACAGCCCAGCATAGGGACGCCCACTACTGCCTTCTCATATCTGTACAGTGTAAGCACAGCCCAGCATAGGGACCCCCACTGCTGCCTTCTCATATCCATACAGTGTAAGCACAGCCCAGCATAGGGACGCCCACTGCTGCCTCCTCATATCCGTACAGTGTAAGCACAGCCCAGCATAGGGACACCCACTGCTGCCTTCTCATATCCGTACAGTGTAAGCACAGCCCAGCATAGGGACACCCACTGCTGCCTTCTCATATCCGTACAGTGTAATCACAGCCCAGCATAGGGAAGCCCATTGCTGCCTCCTCATATCCGTACAGTGTAATCACAGCCCAGCATAGGGACACCCCACTGCTGCCTCCTCATATCTGTACAGTGTAATCACAGCCCAGCATAGGGACGCCCACTACTGCCTTCTCATATCTGTACAGTGTAAGCACAGCCCAGCATAGGGACGCCCACTGCTGCCTCCTCATATCCGTACAGTGTAAGCACAGCCCAGCATAGGGACCCCCACTGCTGCCTCCTCATATCCGTACAGTGTAAGCACAGCCCAGCATAGGGACGCCCACTACTGCCTTCTCATATCTGTACAGTGTAAGCACAGCCCAGCATAGGGACACCCACTGCTGCCTTCTCATATCCGTACAGTGTAAGCACAGCCCAGCATAGGGACACCCACTGCTGCTTCCTCATATCCGTACAGTGTAATCACAGCCCAGCATAGGGACGCCCATTGCTGCCTCCTCATATCCGTACAGTGTAAGCACAGCCCAGCATAGGGACACCCCCTGCTGCCTCCTCATATCCGTACAGTGTAAGCACAGCCCAGCATAGGGACACCCACTGCTGCCTTCTCATATCCGTACAGTGTAATCACAGCCCAGCATAGGGAAGCCCATTGCTGCCTCCTCATATCCGTACAGTGTAATTACAGCCCAGCATAGGGACACCCCACTGCTGCCTCCTCATATCTGTACAGTGTAATCACAGCCCAGCATAGGGACGCCCACTACTGCCTTCTCATATCCGTACAGTGTAAGCACAGCCCAGCATAGGGACGCCCACTGCTGCCTCCTCATATCCGTACAGTGTAAGCACAGCCCAGCATAGGGACCCCCACTGCTGCCTCCTCATATCCGTACAGTGTAAGCACAGCCCAGCATAGGGACGCCCACTACTGCCTTCTCATATCTGTACAGTGTAAGCACAGCCCAGCATAGGGACACCCACTGCTGCCTTCTCATATCCGTACAGTGTAAGCACAGCCCAGCATAGGGACACCCACTGCTGCTTCCTCATATCCGTACAGTGTAATCACAGCCCAGCATAGGGACCCCCACTGCTGCCTCCTCATATCCGTACAGTGTAAGCACAGCCCAGCATAGGGACCCCCACTGCTGCCTCCTCATATCCGTATAGTGTAAGCACAGCCCAGCATAGGGACGCCCACTGCTGCCTCCTCATATCTGTACAGTGTAAGCACAACCCAGCATTGGGACCCCCACTGCTGCCTCCTCATATCCGTACAGTGTAATTACAGCCCAGCATAGGGACGCTCACTGCTGCCTTCTGATATCCGTGCAGCGTAAGCACAGCTCAGCATAACTGCTGCCCTTGAGCAATGCCCCTGTAGCTGTGCCCATTATGCAATGCCCCCATTAGTTGTGGCCCTTATGTAATGTCCACTGTAGCTGTGCCCATTATGCAATGCCCCCAGTAGTTATGGCCCTTAAGCAATGCCCCCTGTAGCTGTGCCCATGATGCAATGCCCTCTGTAGTTGTGCCCCTTCTGCAATGCCCCCTGTAGCTGTGCCCATGATGCAATGCCCTCTGTAGTTGTGCCCCTTCTGCAATGCCCCCTGTAGCTGTGCCCATTATGCAATGCCCCCATTAGTTGTGGCCCTTATGCAATGCCCCCTTGGAGCTGTGCCCATTATGTAATGCCCCCCCAGTAGTTGTGCCCCTTCTGCATTGTCCCTTGTAGCTGTGCCTATTAAGCAATGCCCCCTCTAAATGTGCCCCTCCTGCAATATCCCTGCAGTCGTGCCCCCTAAGCGACGTCGGGACACGTGAGCCCTGACGGCGTGGAGCGGTACCAGCATGAAGGTAAGTTTCTTCATAGGGGAGGGGGAGATAGTCCCCAGCACTGGCTCCCCCTCCCCCATGAAGAAACTTACCTTCATGCCGGTACCGCTCCACGCCGTCAGGGCTCCCGAGTCCCGCCGTTGCTGCTGCTGCTTCCACCGCCTGCTAAATCTAGCTGGATCCAGCAGACGCGCGGACTACTCACATCGCGGGTGACGTCATGACGTTACCCGTGCACTGCATTACTGGGAACGCTGGCCTGCAGCAATCAGAGGCAGCTTTATTCTCTAATGACTTCAGAGACCAGTATTCTCAGTAATAATGGGGGTCTACCGAGCCAGGAGCCGCATTAGAAGCTCAAAAGAGCCTCATGCGGCTCGAGAGCCGCGGGTTGGCCAACCCTGTTCTAGGGCATCCATGCTTAAGCACAGGTGACTTAATTAGTACCTCAAGGAGTTTGATTATAGCATCTGTGCACAAGCATGGTGGATAACCTTCACATCTGGACTGTTAGGGTGCTTTGAGGACAGAGTTTGGGAAACCAGCTTTATCCCAAACATGAGTTGTTGTTTTTATATGGGTGAGTTTATCTGAGAAGCGTTATCATTAAATAGAGCATTTATAAGGGATATTATCTGGGACACACTACCCTGCAGCTCCGTTTTATTGGGCGGGATATATGATGTACCTCTCCGCTCATCACATGCATGCTGGTGTCACTTACGCCATTATGCATGAAGATAAATGCAGAGGACGCTCTCGCGGTAAGATCTGTCCTTTGCGAGTGATGGACATCCGGGTCATTCTGCGCATGCCACGGGGGATGCCGACAGGGATCAGATTGGATCCCTCAAGGGGAGAGCCGCAAATAGATGCCCATAGGCTACTATTGGGCAATGCCATCTCAGTGTGGCATGGCCAACCGCATCCAACCCCAATATGTATCGCGTTCCAGGGCTTGGTGCATTTGAGAAATGCGGTCAAACCCCAGAAAATAGCATTTTCGGAGGCTTGAACGCATCTCTGGCATTGGTGTATCCCACCCATTGTATAATATCAGTCTGCTCTCTCCATGGACTGTGGGATACTACGGGTGGGATATCAGTCTGCTCTCTCCATGGACTGTGGGATATTACGGGTGGGATGTCAGTCTGCTCTCTCCATGGACTACGTGTGGGAGTAGACCCGAGATATAATGGGATAGATGGCTGGGACCCTCTTTTATAGGTTATAATAATATTTGTATTGATTCTCCTTACAGAAGCTTTAAACCAAGGGGAGACAGTGGATTTAGACGCCCTCATGGCCGATCTGTGCTCCATAGAGCAGGAACTGAGCAGCTTTGGGATGCAGTCCTCCAAGAACACCCTAAAGTCTCACGACCGCAGAGCCTCCCAGAAGCCGCCCGCTAGCCGGACAAGCGCCAAGCAGAGCAGCCTCAGAGGTTTGCCATCGTCATCCGTGAGGATAACCAAACCTACTCACGCCAACTTCTCCCTGGATGACATCACTGCGCAGCTAGAACAGGCCTCTCTCAGTATGGATGAGGCCGCAAGGCAGACGATTGTAGAAGATGCTAAGCCCGTTGTCACCATCCATCACAGGAGAACGGCGTCAGCGGGCACGGTCAGCGACAGCGACATCCGCTCCGTCAGCAACTCCTCGCGTTCCAGCATCACCTCAGCAGCTTCCAGCATGGACTCCCTGGATATTGACAAAATGACGAGGCCTCAGGAGCTAGACCTGGTGCAGCAAGGCCAGCCCATATCCGAGGTGAGGCACCTACACCATGGTATAGAGTAACAGTGCACTACAAGTAACAGGTTACTGAGAATATTAGTTACAGTTCTATATTGTGGGGTTTTTTTTCTTTAAAAAAAGAAGCAAACAGTTTTCTTGGACTTGTGCAGGAAATATACAATAATTGGCAAACACTGCGCAATAATAACAGCCCGTGCACACGTAAGGCTGCCGCTTCCGCGTCATGGGGTGTGCAGCTCGCCGTGTCTGATTACTAGACGTTATTGCTGTCCCAAAAGTTGTCTTTAAATGAGTCGTAGACTTCAACAAAGGGATCAATGTAACTATACGCTGCATCAGCCGCCGCTGAACGCTTACATATAGACCATCGCCGAGCAAAGGGATCAATGTAACTATACGCTGCATCAGACGCTGAACGCTTACATATAGACCATCGCCGAGCAAAGGGATCAATGTAACTATACGCTGCATCAGCCGCCTAACGCTTACATATAGACCATCGCCGAGCAAAGGGATCAATGTAACTATATGCTGCATCAGCCGCCTAACGCTTACATATAGACCATCGCCGAGCAAAGGGATCAATGTAACTATATGCTGCATCAGCCGCCGAACGCTTACATATAGACCATCGCCGAGCAGCGCGAGCAAAGGGATCAATGTAACTATATGCTGCATCAGCCGCCTAACGCTTACATATAGACCATCGCCGAGCAAAGGGATCAATGTAACTATATGCTGCATCAGCCGCCGAACGCTTACATATAGACCATCGCCGAGCACCGCGAGCAAAGGGATCAATGTAACTATATGCTGCATCAGCCGCCGAACGCTTACATATAGACCATCGCCGAGCAGCGCGAGCAAAGGGATCAATGTAACTATATGCTGCATCAGCCGCCGAACGCTTACATATAGACCATCGCCGAGCAGCGCGAGCAAAGGGATCAATGTAACTATACGCTGCATCAGACGCTGAACGCTTACATATAGACCATCGCCGAGCAGAGCGAGCAAAGGGATCAATGTAACTATACGCTGCATCAGCCGCCGAACGCTTACATATAGACCATCGCCGAGCAAAGGGATCAATGTAACTATACGCTACATCAGCCGCCCAACGCTTACATATAGACCATCGCCGAGCAGCGCGAGCAAAGGGATCAATGTAACTATACGCTGCATCAGCCGCCCAACGCTTACATATAGACCATCGCCGAGCAAAGGGATCAATGTAACTATACGCTGCATCAGCCGCCCAACGCTTACATATAGACCATCGCCGAGCAGCGCGAGCAAAGGGATCAATGTAACTATACGCTGCATCAGCCGCTGAACGCTTACATATAGACCATCGCCGAGCAGCGCGAGCAAAGGGATCAATGTAACTATACGCTGCATCAGCCGTCGAACGCTTACATATAGACCATCGCCGAGCAGAGCGAGCAAAGGGATCAATGTAACTATACGCTACATCAGCAGCCCAACGCTTACATATAGACCATCGCCGAGCAGAGCGAGCAAAGGGATCAATGTAACTATACGCTGCATCAGCCGTCGAACGCTTACATATAGACCATCGCCGAGCAGAGCGAGCAAAGGGATCAATGTAACTATACGCTGCATCAGCCGCCCAACGCTTACATATAGACCATCGCCGAGCAAAGGGATCAATGTAACTATACGCTGCATCAGCCGTCGAACGCTTACATATAGACCATCGCCGAGCAGAGCGAGCAAAGGGATCAATGTAACTATACGCTGCATCAGCCGCCGAACGCTTACATATAGACCATCGCCGAGCAGAGTGAGCAAAGGGATCAATGTAACTATACGCTGCATCAGCCGCCCAACGCTTACATATAGACCATCGCCGAGCAAAGGGATCAATGTAACTATACGCTGCATCAGCCGCCCAACGCTTACATATAGACCATCGCCGAGCAGCGCGAGCAAAGGGATCAATGTAACTATACGCTGCATCAGACGCTGAACGCTTACATATAGACCATCGCCGAGCAGAGCGAGCAAAGGGATCAATGTAACTATACGCTGCATCAGCCGCCCAACGCTTACATATAGACCATCGCCGAGCAGCGCGAGCAAAGGGATCAATGTAACTATACGCTGCATCAGCCGCTGAACGCTTACATATAGACCATCGCCGAGCAAAGGGATCAATGTAACTATACGCTGCATCAGCCGCCGAACGCTTACATATACACCATCGCCGAGCAGAGCGAGCAAAGGGATCAATGTAACTATACGCTGCATCAGCCGTCGAACGCTTACATATAGACCATCGCCGAGCAGAGCGAGCAAAGGGATCAATGTAACTATACGCTGCATCAGCCGTCGAACGCTTACATATAGACCATCGCCGAGCAAAGGGATCAATGTAACTATACGCTGCATCAGCCGCCGAACGCTTACATATACACCATCGCCGAGCAGAGCGAGCAAAGGGATCAATGTAACTATACGCTGCATCAGCCGTCGAACGCTTACATATAGACCATCGCCGAGCAGAGCGAGCAAAGGGATCAATGTAACTATACGCTGCATCAGCCGCCGAACGCTTACATATAGACCATCACCGAGCAAAGGGATCAATGTAACTATACGCTGCATCAGCCGTCGAACGCTTACATATAGACCATCGCCGAGCAGAGCGAGCAAAGGGATCAATGTAACTATACGCTACATCAGCCGCTGAACGCTTACATATAGACCATCGCCGAGCAAAGGGATCAATGTAACTATACGCTGCATCAGCCGCCGAACGCTTACATATAGACCATCGCCGAGCAGCGCGAGCAAAGGGATCAATGTAACTATACGCTGCATCAGCCGCCGAACGCTTACATATACACCATCGCCGAGCAAAGGGATCAATGTAACTATACGCTGCATCAGCCGTCGAACGCTTACATATAGACCATCGCCGAGCAGAGCGAGCAAAGGGATCAATGTAACTATACGCTGCATCAGCCGCCGAACGCTTACATATAGACCATCACCGAGCAAAGGGATCAATGTAACTATACGCTGCATCAGCCGTCGAACGCTTACATATAGACCATCGCCGAGCAGAGCGAGCAAAGGGATCAATGTAACTATACGCTGCATCAGCCGCCCAACGCTTACATATACACCATCGCCGAGCAAAGGGATCAATGTAACTATACGCTGCATCAGCCGTCGAACGCTTACATATAGACCATCGCCGAGCAGAGCGAGCAAAGGGATCAATGTAACTATACGCTACATCAGCCGCCGAACGCTTACATATAGACCATCGCCGAGCAGAGCGAGCAAAGGGATCAATGTAACTATACGCTGCATCAGCCGCTGAACGCTTACATATAGACCATCGCCGAGCAAAGGGATCAATGTAACTATACGCTGCATCAGCCGCCCAACGCTTACATATAGACCATCGCCGAGCAGCGCGAGCAAAGGGATCAATGTAACTATACGCTGCATCAGACGCTGAACGCTTACATATAGACCATCGCCGAGCAAAGGGATCAATGTAACTATACGCTGCATCAGCCGCCGAACGCTTACATATAGACCATCGCCGAGCAGCGCGAGCAAAGGGATCAATGTAACTATACGCTGCATCAGCCGTCGAACGCTTACATATAGACCATCGCCGAGCAAAGGGATCAAAGGGATCAATGTAACTATACGCTGCATCAGCCGCTGAACGCTTACATATAGACCATCGCCGAGCAAAGGGATCAATGTAACTATACGCTGCATCAGCCGCTGAACGCTTACATATAGACAATCGCCGAGCAGCGCGAGCAAAGGGATCGCAATCTCCCTTATGCATTGCAGTGCGCGTGTGCAAAGGTCTCACTGCGATCGTACTACGGAGATCCATCACAGAGTTATTGACAGGAAGTACAGTTTGGGGGAGCTGGGGGAGGGGTTAGTTGGTGAAATGCAGGCGTGCCGGTGCGTTTGAACGCCATTGCAGGGGTGTGCATAAATTAGCCATTGCGATGCCATACGCAACTTGTGCAAGTGTGCGCGAGGTTTCGATGTTACCGAAGGTTTTGCAGAATTGCACAGTATTACGGATGTGTGTAAGGTAAGGTGGGTGTCCTTATGTTGGGCTGCGACGGCATAGCGATTGTAAACATTAGCATATTTTCGCAGTGGGACTGCGTGCGTAATCGCAGCTGCGATACATAATGAATCGGGCCCAAAGTGAGTTCTGTCATCTGCATGAGTTATGCTGCGCTGACCGGTTTTCTCCGTACTTACAGTAATTCTCATCATTTTCATCTACGTTTCGCTTATTCTGTCAGGTTCACCTGTGCCCGGCAATAATAAGTACTGAGACACCGCAGATTATAACTTCAGTATAGAAGCATCCCTGTATTGTAGGGATATAGGTGTATTGCGCAGGGAGATTGTGTATTGTATTGTTAATCTTTCTTTGTATGTCCGTATTGCATGTCTTGGTTTTTTTGGAATACCCATTCTTTCACCGTGTGGTCTTCATCCCCTATGGACCTACTGTACGTGCTTTCTCCTACACCTCCCCTATTGCCTCACACGTGAACCCTCCTCTGTTTTCCTGTGATTTGTGAGGTAAAGGTGCCTCAGCGCGTAAATTTATGGCGCCTTACAAATAAAACCCCCTCATCGTGCTGCCTTTCCATTAGAAGACGCATTACAGCGCCCACCTTGTAGTTCTGTAATAGTTTATTCTGCTGGGTGAGACAGATGATGTAATTCATGGACCGTAAGCTTTTGTTACTATCTATTTTGGCTGTTATTTGCGCCCCCCTCGTGGCTTTCACTTGTCCTGCCTTTGAAGTGCTACAGTCCCAATTAGTCCTTACTGGTTTGCTGGCATTGCAGCTGGCAGGTTCCCAGTCTTTTGTACCCACGTGACAGCGCCATGCATTCATAGAGGGGGCACTGGCTTCCTGGGCAGCTAGAAGTGATTTTATCCTTTTTTCTGATTTAATCCCACTTTTCTGTGGCGCTGAGATCTCCTCCTTTCTGTAGAAGTGACAGCGTGTTCCTGCAGCATGGCGCTATCAAAGGCCGTCTTATACTCCTCTATGGCAGTCCTGGGCACACACCGCCTACTCCAAGCTGTATAATCGGCTTTCTGAACCCTGGAAATAAAGTGCATTTGTGTATCCTTGGGAGACAGAGAGATGGTTTTTGTTTTTATTTTTGTATAGTTTCTTTGCAGTAAGGTGCTGCCCGGTGCCTCCATCATTTCTGTAATACAAGTCCTCAGAAGTTTGAGTAAAATATTGTTGGAGCTGTAGATGGGAGGATACATTCTGTAACGTTATAAGGAGAACAGATTAGAATTGTAAAATGCAGCATTAGCCTAATGTAGAGGTCAACGTTTCTTCCTATTGTAGTCAGTCTGTAGCAGCACATTCCCCCCCTCTCCCCGCTGCAGCACATTCCCCCTCTCCCCTCTGTAGCAGCACATTCCCCCTCTCCTCTCTGTAGCAGCACATTCCCCCCTCTTCCCTCTGTAGCAGCACATTCCCCCTCTCCTCTCTGTAGCAGCACATTCCCCCCTCTTCCCTCTGTAGCAGCACATTCCCCCTCTCCCCTCTGTAGCAGCACATTCCCCCTCTCCCCGCTGCAGCACATTCCCCCTCTCCCCTCTGTAGCAGCACATTCCCCCTCTCCCCTCTGTAGCAGCACATTCCCCCTCTCCCCTCTGTAGCAGCACATTCCACCCTCTCCCCTCTGTAGCAGCACATTCCCCCTCTCTCCTCTGTAGCAGCACATTCCCCCTCTCCCCTCTGTAGCAGCACATTCCCCCCTCTCCCCTCTGTAGCAGCACATTCCCCCTCTCTCCTCTGTAGCAGCACATTCCCCCTCTCCCCTCTGTAGCAGCACATTCCCCCCTCTCCCCTCTGTAGCAGCACATTCCCCCCTCTCTCCTCTGTAGCAGCACATTCCCCCTCTCCCCTCTGTAGCAGCACATTCCCCCCTCTGTAGCAGCACATTCCTCCCTCTCCTCTCTGTAGCAGCACATTCCCCCTCTCCCCGCTGCAGCACATTCCCCCTCTCCCCTCTGTAGCAGCACATTCCCCCTCTCCCCTCTGTAGCAGCACATTCCCCCTCTCCCCTCTGTAGCAGCACATTCCCCCTCTCCCCGCTGCAGCACATTCCCCCTCTCCCCTCTGTAGCAGCACATTCCCCCTCTCCCCTCTGTAGCAGCACATTCCACCCTCTCCCCTCTGTAGCAGCACATTCCCCCTCTCCTCTCTGTAGCAGCACATTCCCCCCTCTTCCCTCTGTAGCAGCACATTCCCCCTCTCCCCTCTGTAGCAGCACATTCCCCCTCTCCCCGCTGCAGCACATTCCCCCTCTCCCCTCTGTAGCAGCACATTCCCCCTCTCCCCTATGTAGCAGCACATTCCCCCTCTCCCCTCTGTAGCAGCACATTCCACCCTCTCCCCTCTGTAGCAGCACATTCCCCCTCTCTCCTCTGTAGCAGCACATTCCCCCTCTCCCCTCTGTAGCAGCACATTCCCCCCTCTCCCCTCTGTAGCAGCACATTCCCCCTCTCTCCTCTGTAGCAGCACATTCCCCCTCTCCCCTCTGTAGCAGCACATTCCCCCCTCTCCCCTCTGTAGCAGCACATTCCCCCCTCTCTCCTCTGTAGCAGCACATTCCCCCTCTCCCCTCTGTAGCAGCACATTCCCCCCTCTGTAGCAGCACATTCCTCCCTCTCCTCTCTGTAGCAGCACATTCCCCCTCTCCCCGCTGCAGCACATTCCCCCTCTCCCCTCTGTAGCAGCACATTCCCCCTCTCCCCTCTGTAGCAGCACATTCCCCCTCTCCCCGCTGCAGCACATTCCCCCTCTCCCCTCTGTAGCAGCACATTCCCCCTCTCCCCTCTGTAGCAGCACATTCCACCCTCTCCCCTCTGTAGCAGCACATTCCCCCTCTCTCCTCTGTAGCAGCACATTCCCCCTCTCCCCTCTGTAGCAGCACATTCCCCCCTCTCCCCTCTGTAGCAGCACATTCCCCCCTCTCCCCTCTGTAGCAGCACATTCCCCCCTCTCTCCTCTGTAGCAGCACATTCCCCCTCTCCCCTCTGTAGCAGCACATTCCCCCCTCTCCCCTCTGTAGCAGCACATTCCCCCTCTCCCCTCTGTAGCAGCACATTCCCCCCTCTCCCCTCTGTAGCAGCACATTCCCCCCTCTCTCCTCTGTAGCAGCACATTCCCCCTCTCCTCTCTGTAGCAGCACATTTCCCCCTCTCCCCTCTGTAGCAGCACATTCCCCCTCTCTCTTCTGTAGCAGCACATTCCCCCCTCTCCCTTCTGTAGCAGCACATTCCCCCTCTCCCCTCTGTAGCAGCACATTCCCCCCCTCTCCCCTCTGTAGCAGCACATTCCCCCCCTCTCCCCTCTGTAGCAGCACGTTCCCCCTCTCCCCTCTGTAGCAGCACATTCCCCCTCTCCTCTCTGTAGCAGCACATTCCCCCCTCTTCCCTCTGTAGCAGCACATTCCCCCTCTCCCCTCTGTAGCAGCACATTCCCCCTCTCCCCGCTGCAGCACATTCCCCCTCTCCCCTCTGTAGCAGCACATTCCCCCTCTCCCCTCTGTAGCAGCACATTCCCCCTCTCCCCTCTGTAGCAGCACATTCCACCCTCTCCCCTCTGTAGCAGCACATTCCCCCTCTCTCCTCTGTAGCAGCACATTCCCCCTCTCCCCTCTGTAGCAGCACATTCCCCCCTCTCCCCTCTGTAGCAGCACATTCCCCCTCTCTCCTCTGTAGCAGCACATTCCCCCTCTCCCCTCTGTAGCAGCACATTCCCCCCTCTCCCCTCTGTAGCAGCACATTCCCCCCTCTCTCCTCTGTAGCAGCACATTCCCCCTCTCCCCTCTGTAGCAGCACATTCCCCCCTCTGTAGCAGCACATTCCTCCCTCTCCTCTCTGTAGCAGCACATTCCCCCTCTCCCCGCTGCAGCACATTCCCCCTCTCCCCTCTGTAGCAGCACATTCCCCCTCTCCCCTCTGTAGCAGCACATTCCCCCTCTCCCCGCAGCAGCACATTCCCCCTCTCCCCTCTGTAGCAGCACATTCCACCCTCTCCCCTCTGTAGCAGCACATTCCCCCTCTCCTCTCTGTAGCAGCACATTCCCCCCTCTTCCCTCTGTAGCAGCACATTCCCCCTCTCCCCTCTGTAGCAGCACATTCCCCCTCTCCCCGCTGCAGCACATTCCCCCTCTGTATTGTAGGGATATAGGTGTATTGCGCAGGGAGATTGTGTATTGTATTGTTAATCTTTCTTTGTATGTCCGTATTGCATGTCTTGGTTTTTTTGGAATACCCATTCTTTCACCGTGTGGTCTTCATCCCCTATGGACCTACTGTACGTGCTTTCTCCTACACCTCCCCTATTGCCTCACACGTGAACCCTCCTCTGTTTTCCTGTGATTTGTGAGGTAAAGGTGCCTCAGCGCGTAAATTTATGGCGCCTTACAAATAAAACCCCCTCATCGTGCTGCCTTTCCATTAGAAGACGCATTACAGCGCCCACCTTGTAGTTCTGTAATAGTTTATTCTGCTGGGTGAGACAGATGATGTAATTCATGGACCGTAAGCTTTTGTTACTATCTATTTTGGCTGTTATTTGCGCCCCCCTCGTGGCTTTCACTTGTCCTGCCTTTGAAGTGCTACAGTCCCAATTAGTCCTTACTGGTTTGCTGGCATTGCAGCTGGCAGGTTCCCAGTCTTTTGTACCCACGTGACAGCGCCATGCATTCATAGAGGGGGCACTGGCTTCCTGGGCAGCTAGAAGTGATTTTATCCTTTTTTCTGATTTAATCCCACTTTTCTGTGGCGCTGAGATCTCCTCCTTTCTGTAGAAGTGACAGCGTGTTCCTGCAGCATGGCGCTATCAAAGGCCGTCTTATACTCCTCTATGGCAGTCCTGGGCACACACCGCCTACTCCAAGCTGTATAATCGGCTTTCTGAACCCTGGAAATAAAGTGCATTTGTGTATCCTTGGGAGACAGAGAGATGGTTTTTGTTTTTATTTTTGTATAGTTTCTTTGCAGTAAGGTGCTGCCCGGTGCCTCCATCATTTCTGTAATACAAGTCCTCAGAAGTTTGAGTAAAATATTGTTGGAGCTGTAGATGGGAGGATACATTCTGTAACGTTATAAGGAGAACAGATTAGAATTGTAAAATGCAGCATTAGCCTAATGTAGAGGTCAACGTTTCTTCCTATTGTAGTCAGTCTGTAGCAGCACATTCCCCCCCTCTCCCCGCTGCAGCACATTCCCCCTCTCCCCTCTGTAGCAGCACATTCCCCCTCTCCTCTCTGTAGCAGCACATTCCCCCCTCTTCCCTCTGTAGCAGCACATTCCCCCTCTCCTCTCTGTAGCAGCACATTCCCCCCTCTTCCCTCTGTAGCAGCACATTCCCCCTCTCCCCTCTGTAGCAGCACATTCCCCCTCTCCCCGCTGCAGCACATTCCCCCTCTCCCCTCTGTAGCAGCACATTCCCCCTCTCCCCTCTGTAGCAGCACATTCCCCCTCTCCCCTCTGTAGCAGCACATTCCACCCTCTCCCCTCTGTAGCAGCACATTCCCCCTCTCTCCTCTGTAGCAGCACATTCCCCCTCTCCCCTCTGTAGCAGCACATTCCCCCCTCTCCCCTCTGTAGCAGCACATTCCCCCTCTCTCCTCTGTAGCAGCACATTCCCCCTCTCCCCTCTGTAGCAGCACATTCCCCCCTCTCCCCTCTGTAGCAGCACATTCCCCCCTCTCTCCTCTGTAGCAGCACATTCCCCCTCTCCCCTCTGTAGCAGCACATTCCCCCCTCTGTAGCAGCACATTCCTCCCTCTCCTCTCTGTAGCAGCACATTCCCCCTCTCCCCGCTGCAGCACATTCCCCCTCTCCCCTCTGTAGCAGCACATTCCCCCTCTCCCCTCTGTAGCAGCACATTCCCCCTCTCCCCGCTGCAGCACATTCCCCCTCTCCCCTCTGTAGCAGCACATTCCCCCTCTCCCCTCTGTAGCAGCACATTCCACCCTCTCCCCTCTGTAGCAGCACATTCCCCCTCTCCTCTCTGTAGCAGCACATTCCCCCCTCTTCCCTCTGTAGCAGCACATTCCCCCTCTCCCCTCTGTAGCAGCACATTCCCCCTCTCCCCGCTGCAGCACATTCCCCCTCTCCCCTCTGTAGCAGCACATTCCCCCTCTCCCCTATGTAGCAGCACATTCCCCCTCTCCCCTCTGTAGCAGCACATTCCACCCTCTCCCCTCTGTAGCAGCACATTCCCCCTCTCTCCTCTGTAGCAGCACATTCCCCCTCTCCCCTCTGTAGCAGCACATTCCCCCTCTCTCCTCTGTAGCAGCACATTCCCCCTCTCTCCTCTGTAGCAGCACATTCCCCCTCTCCCCTCTGTAGCAGCACATTCCCCCCTCTCCCCTCTGTAGCAGCACATTCCCCCCTCTCTCCTCTGTAGCAGCACATTCCCCCTCTCCCCTCTGTAGCAGCACATTCCCCCCTCTGTAGCAGCACATTCCTCCCTCTCCTCTCTGTAGCAGCACATTCCCCCTCTCCCCGCTGCAGCACATTCCCCCTCTCCCCTCTGTAGCAGCACATTCCCCCTCTCCCCTCTGTAGCAGCACATTCCCCCTCTCCCCGCTGCAGCACATTCCCCCTCTCCCCTCTGTAGCAGCACATTCCCCCTCTCCCCTCTGTAGCAGCACATTCCACCCTCTCCCCTCTGTAGCAGCACATTCCCCCTCTCTCCTCTGTAGCAGCACATTCCCCCTCTCCCCTCTGTAGCAGCACATTCCCCCCTCTCCCCTCTGTAGCAGCACATTCCCCCCTCTCCCCTCTGTAGCAGCACATTCCCCCCTCTCTCCTCTGTAGCAGCACATTCCCCCTCTCCCCTCTGTAGCAGCACATTCCCCCCTCTCCCCTCTGTAGCAGCACATTCCCCCTCTCCCCTCTGTAGCAGCACATTCCCCCCTCTCCCCTCTGTAGCAGCACATTCCCCCCTCTCTCCTCTGTAGCAGCACATTCCCCCTCTCCTCTCTGTAGCAGCACATTTCCCCCTCTCCCCTCTGTAGCAGCACATTCCCCCTCTCTCTTCTGTAGCAGCACATTCCCCCCTCTCCCTTCTGTAGCAGCACATTCCCCCTCTCCCCTCTGTAGCAGCACATTCCCCCCCTCTCCCCTCTGTAGCAGCACATTCCCCCCCTCTCCCCTCTGTAGCAGCACGTTCCCCCTCTCCCCTCTGTAGCAGCACATTCCCCCTCTCCTCTCTGTAGCAGCACATTCCCCCCTCTTCCCTCTGTAGCAGCACATTCCCCCTCTCCCCTCTGTAGCAGCACATTCCCCCTCTCCCCGCTGCAGCACATTCCCCCTCTCCCCTCTGTAGCAGCACATTCCCCCTCTCCCCTCTGTAGCAGCACATTCCCCCTCTCCCCTCTGTAGCAGCACATTCCACCCTCTCCCCTCTGTAGCAGCACATTCCCCCTCTCTCCTCTGTAGCAGCACATTCCCCCTCTCCCCTCTGTAGCAGCACATTCCCCCCTCTCCCCTCTGTAGCAGCACATTCCCCCTCTCTCCTCTGTAGCAGCACATTCCCCCTCTCCCCTCTGTAGCAGCACATTCCCCCCTCTCCCCTCTGTAGCAGCACATTCCCCCCTCTCTCCTCTGTAGCAGCACATTCCCCCTCTCCCCTCTGTAGCAGCACATTCCCCCCTCTGTAGCAGCACATTCCTCCCTCTCCTCTCTGTAGCAGCACATTCCCCCTCTCCCCGCTGCAGCACATTCCCCCTCTCCCCTCTGTAGCAGCACATTCCCCCTCTCCCCTCTGTAGCAGCACATTCCCCCTCTCCCCGCTGCAGCACATTCCCCCTCTCCCCTCTGTAGCAGCACATTCCCCCTCTCCCCTCTGTAGCAGCACATTCCACCCTCTCCCCTCTGTAGCAGCACATTCCCCCTCTCCTCTCTGTAGCAGCACATTCCCCCCTCTTCCCTCTGTAGCAGCACATTCCCCCTCTCCCCTCTGTAGCAGCACATTCCCCCTCTCCCCGCTGCAGCACATTCCCCCTCTCCCCTCTGTAGCAGCACATTCCCCCTCTCCCCTATGTAGCAGCACATTCCCCCTCTCCCCTCTGTAGCAGCACATTCCACCCTCTCCCCTCTGTAGCAGCACATTCCCCCTCTCTCCTCTGTAGCAGCACATTCCCCCTCTCCCCTCTGTAGCAGCACATTCCCCCCTCTCCCCTCTGTAGCAGCACATTCCCCCTCTCCTCTGTAGCAGCACATTCCCCCTCTCCCCTCTGTAGCAGCACATTCCCCCCTCTCCCCTCTGTAGCAGCACATTCCCCCCTCTCTCCTCTGTAGCAGCACATTCCCCCTCTCCCCTCTGTAGCAGCACATTCCCCCCTCTGTAGCAGCACATTCCTCCCTCTCCTCTCTGTAGCAGCACATTCCCCCTCTCCCCGCTGCAGCACATTCCCCCTCTCCCCTCTGTAGCAGCACATTCCCCCTCTCCCCTCTGTAGCAGCACATTCCCCCTCTCCCCGCTGCAGCACATTCCCCCTCTCCCCTCTGTAGCAGCACATTCCCCCTCTCCCCTCTGTAGCAGCACATTCCACCCTCTCCCCTCTGTAGCAGCACATTCCCCCTCTCTCCTCTGTAGCAGCACATTCCCCCTCTCCCCTCTGTAGCAGCACATTCCCCCTCTCCCCTCTGTAGCAGCACATTCCCCCCTCTCCCCTCTGTAGCAGCACATTCCCCCCTCTCTCCTCTGTAGCAGCACATTCCCCCTCTCCCCTCTGTAGCAGCACATTCCCCCCTCTCCCCTCTGTAGCAGCACATTCCCCCTCTCCCCTCTGTAGCAGCACATTCCCCCTCTCTCCCCTCTGTAGCAGCACATTCCCCCCTCTCTCCTCTGTAGCAGCACATTCCCCCTCTCCTCTCTGTAGCAGCACATTTCCCCCTCTCCCCTCTGTAGCAGCACATTCCCCCTCTCTCTTCTGTAGCAGCACATTCCCCCCTCTCCCTTCTGTAGCAGCACATTCCCCCTCTCCCCTCTGTAGCAGCACATTCCCCCCCTCTCCCCTCTGTAGCAGCACATTCCCCCCCTCTCCCCTCTGTAGCAGCACGTTCCCCCTCTCCCCTCTGTAGCAGCACATTCCCCCTCTCCGATCTGTAGCAGCACATTCCCCCTCTCCGATCTGTAGCAGCACATTCCCCCTCTCCCCTCTGTAGCAGCACATTCCCCCCTCTTCCCTCTGTAGCAGCACATTCCCCCCCTCTCCCCTCTGTAGCAGCACATTCCCCCCCTCTCCCCTCTGTAGCAGCACATTCCCCCCCTCTCCCCTCTGTAGCAGCACATTCCCCCCCTCTCCCCTCTGTAGCAGCACATTCCCCCCTCTCCCTCTGTAGCAGCACATTCCCCCCCTCTCCCCTCTGTAGCAGCACATTCCCCCCTCTCCCCTCTGTAGCAGCACATTCCCCCCCTCTCCCCTCTGTAGCAGCACATTCCCCCCTCTCCCCTCTGTAGCAGCACATTCCCCCTCTCCCCTCTGTAGCAGCACATTCCCCCCTCTCCCCTCTGTAGCAGCACATTCCCCCTCTCCCCTCTGTAGCAGCACATTCCCCCCTCTCCCCTCTGTAGCAGCACATTCCCCCCTCTCCCCTCTGTAGCAGCACATTCCCCCCTCTCCCCTCTGTAGCAGCACATTCCCCCCTCTCCCCTCTGTAGCAGCACATTCCCCCCCCCTCTGTAGCAGCACATTCCCCCTCTCCCCTCTGTAGCAGCACATTCCCCCTCTCCCCTCTGTAGCAGCACATTCCCCCCTCTCCCCTCTGTAGCAGCACATTCCCCCCTCTTCCCTCTGTAGCAGCACATTCCCCCCCTCTCCCCTCTGTAGCAGCACATTCCCCCCCTCCCCTCTGTAGCAGCACATTCCCCCCTCTCCCCTCTGTAGCAGCACATTCCCCCTCTCTCTCTGTAGCAGCACATTCCCCCTTCTCCCCTCTGTAGCAGCACATTCCCTCCCTCTCCCCTCTGTAGCAGCACATTCCCCCCCTCTCCCCTCTCCCCTCTGTAGCAGCACATTCCCCCCTCTCCCCTCTGTAGCAGCACATTCCCCCCTCTCTCCTCTGTAGCAGCACATTCCCCCCTCTCTCCTCTGTAGCAGCACATTCCCCCCTCTCCCCGCTGCAGCACATTCCCCCCTTCTCCCCTCTGTAGCAGCACATTCCCCCTCTCCCCTCTGTAGCAGCACATTCCCCCCTCTCTCCTCTGTAGCAGCACATTCCCCCTCTCCCCTCTGTAGCAGCACATTCCCCCCTCTCCCCTCTGTAGCAGCACATTCCCCCCTCTCTCCTCTGTAGCAGCACATTCCCCCCTCTCCCCTCTGAAGCAGCACATTCCCCCTCTCCCCTCTGTAGCAGCACATTCCCCCCTCTCCCCTCTGTAGCAGCACATTCCCCCCTCTCCCCTCTGTAGCAGCACATTCCCCCCCTCCCCTCTGTAGCAGCACATTCCCCCCCTCCCCTCTGTAGCAGCACATTCCCCCCTCTCCCCTCTGTAGCAGCACATTCCCCCCTCTCTCCTCTGTAGCAGCACATTCCCCCTCTCCCCTCTGTAGCAGCACATTCCCCCCTCTCCCCTCTGTAGCAGCACATTCCCCCTCTCCCCTCTGTAGCAACACATTCCCCTTCTCCCCTCTGTAGCAGCACATTCCCCCTCTCCCCTCTGTAGCAGCACATTCCCCCTCTCCCCTCTGTAGCAGCACATTCCCCCTCTCCCCTCTGTAGCAGCACATTCCCCCCTCCCCTCTGTAGCAGCAC
>JAUIMM010000617.1:717500-722500 GCA_031769625.1 Taudactylus pleione
TTGTGTGTGTGTCAGGTAAGTATGGGAGATTGTGTGTGTGTGTGTCAGGTAAGTATGGGAGATTGTGTGTGAGTGTCAAGTAAGTATGGGAGATTGTTTGTGTGTGTGTGTCAGGTAAGTATGGGAGATTGTGTGTGTGTGTCAGGTAAGTATGGGAGATTGTGTGTGTGTGTCAGGTAAGTATGGGAGATTGTGTGTGTGTGTCAGGTAAGTATGGGAGAGTGTGTGTGTGTCAGGTAAGTATGGGAGAGTGTGTGTGTGTCAGGTAAGTATGGGAGATTGTGTGTGTGTGTGTCAGGTAAGTATGGGAGAGTGTGTGTGTGTCAGGTAAGCATGGGAGATTGTGTGTGTGTGTGTGTCAGGTAAGTATGGGAGATTGTGTGTGTGTGTGTGTCAGGTAAGTATGGGAGAGTGTGTGTGTGTGTGTCAGGTAAGTATGGGAGAGTGTGTGTGTGTCAGGTAAGTATGGGAGAGTGTGTGTGTGTGTCAGGTAAGTATGGGAGAGTGTGTGTGTGTGTCAGGTAAGTATGGGAGAGTGTGTGTGTGTGTGTGTCAGGTAAGTATGGGAGATTGTGTGTGTGTGTGTGTCAGGTAAGTATGGGAGATTGTGTGTGTGTGTCAGGTAAGTATGGGAGATTGTGTGTGTGTCAGGTAAGTATGGGAGATTGTGTGTGTGTGTGTCAGGTAAGTATGGGAGATTGTGTGTGTGTGTGTCAGGTAAGTATGGGAGATTGTGTGTGTGTGTGTGTGTCAGGTAAGTATGGGAGATTGTGTGTGTGTGTGTCAGGTAAGTATGGGAGATTGTGTGTGTGTGTGTCAGGTAAGTATGGGAGAGTGTGTGTGTGTGTATCAGGTAAGTATGGGAGATTGTGTGTGTGTGTCAGGTAAGTATGGCAGATTGTGTGTGTGTCAGGTAAGTATGGGAGAGTGTGTGTGTGTGTCAGGTAAGTATGGGAGAGTGTGTGTGTGTCAGGTAAGTATGGGAGAGTGTGTGTGTGTGTCAGGTAAGTATGGGAGAGTGTGTGTGTGTGTCAGGTAAGTATGGGAGATTGTGTGTGTGTGTGTGTCAGGTAAGTATGGGAGATTGTGTGTGTGTGTGTGTCAGGTAAGTATGGGAGATTGTGTGTGTGTGTCAGGTAAGTATGGGAGATTGTGTGTGTGTCAGGTAAGTATGGGAGATTGTGTGTGTGTCAGGTAAGTATGGGAGAGTGTGTGTGTGTGTCAGGTAAGTATGGGAGAGTGTGTGTGTGTCAGGTAAGTATGGGAGAGTGTGTGTGTGTGTCAGGTAAGTATGGGAGAGTGTGTGTGTGTGTCAGGTAAGTATGGGAGATTGTGTGTGTGTGTGTGTCAGGTAAGTATGGGAGATTGTGTGTGTGTGTGTGTCAGGTAAGTATGGGAGATTGTGTGTGCGTGTCAGGTAAGTATGGGAGATTGTGTGTGTGTGTGTCAGGTAAGTATGGGAGAGTGTGTGCGTGTGTGTCAGGTAAGTATGGGAGATTGTGTGTGTGGGTCAGGTAAGTATGGCAGATTGTGTGTGTGTCAGGTAAGTATGGGAGAGTGTGTGTGTGTCAGGTAAGTATGGGAGAGTGTGTGTGTGTCAGGTAAGTATGGGAGAGTGTGTGTGTGTGTCAGGTAAGTATGGGAGATTGTGTGTGTGTGTGAGTGTCAGGTAAGTATGGGAGATTGTGTGTGTGTGTGTGTCAGGTAAGTATGGGAGATTGTGTGTGTGTGTGTGTCAGGTAAGTATGGGAGATTGTGTGTGTGTGTGTCAGGTAAGTATGGGAGATTGTGTGTGTGTGTGTCAGGTAAGTATGGGAGATTGTGTGTGTGTGTGTCAGGTAAGTATGGGAGATTGTGTGTGTCAGGTAAGTATGGGAGATTGTGTGTGTGTGTGTGTCAGGTAAGTATGGGAGAGTGTGTGTGTGTGTGTCAGGTAAGTATGGGAGAGTGTGTGTGTGTCAGGTAAGTATGGGAGAGTGTGTGTGTGTGTCAGGTAAGTATGGGAGAGTGTGTGTGTGTGTGTCAGGTAAGTATGGGAGATTGTGTGTGTGTGTCAGTTAAGTATGGGAGATTGTGTGTGTGTGTGTCAGGTAAGTATGGGAGATTGTGTGTGTGTGTGTCAGGTAAGTATGGGAGATTGTGTGTGTCAGGTAAGTATGGGAGATTGTGTGTGTGTGTGTGTCAGGTAAGTATGGGAGAGAGTGTGTGTGTGTGTGTGTCAGGTAAGTATGGGAGAGTGTGTGTGTGTGTGTCAGGTAAGTATGGGAGAGTGTGTGTGTGTCAGGTAAGTATGGGAGAGTGTGTGTGTGTGTCAGGTAAGTATGGGAGAGTGTGTGTGTGTGTCAGGTAAGTATGGGAGATTGTGTGTGTGTGTGTGTCAGGTAAGTATGGGAGATTGTGTGTGTGTGTGTGTCAGGTAAGTATGGGAGATTGTGTGTGTGTGTGTGTCAGGTAAGTATGGGAGATTGTGTGTGTGTGTCAGGTAAGTATGGGAGATTGTGTGTGAGTGTCAAGTAAGTATGGGACATTGTGTGTGTGTGTGTCAGGTAAGTATGGGAGATTGTGTGTGAGTGTCAAGTAAGTATGGGAGATTGTTTGTGTGTGTGTGTCAGGTAAGTATGGGAGAGTGTGTGTGTGTCAGGTAAGCATGGGAGATTGTGTGTGTGTGTCAGGTAAGTATGGGAGAGTGTGTGTGTGTGTCAGGTAAGTATGGGAGATTGTGTGTGTGTGTGTGTGTCAGGTAAGTATGGGAGATTGTGTGTGTGTGTGTGTGTCAGGTAAGTATGGGAGATTGTGTGTGTGTGTGTGTGTGTCAGGTAAGTATGGGAGATTGTGTGTGTGTGTCAGGTAAGTATGGGAGATTGTGTGTGAGTGTCAAGTAAGTATGGGACATTGTGTGTGTGTGTGTCAGGTAAGTATGGGAGATTGTGTGTGAGTGTCAAGTAAGTATGGGAGATTGTGTGTGTGTGTGTGTGTCAGGTAAGTATGGGAGAGTGTGTGTGTGTCAGGTAAGCATGGGAGATTGTGTGTGTGTGTCAGGTAAGTATGGGAGAGTGTGTGTGTGTCAGGTAAGTATAGGAGATTGTGTGTGTGTGTCAGGTAAGTATGGGAGATTGTGTGTGTGTGTGTCAGGTAAGTATGGGAGAGTGTGTGTGTGTCAGGTAAGTATGGGAGAGTGTGTGTGTGTGTCAGGTAAGTATGGGAGAGTGTGTGTGTGTGTCAGGTAAGTATGGGAGAGTGTGTGTGTGTGTGTGTCAGGTAAGTATGGGAGATTGTGTGTGTGTGTGTCAGGTAAGTATGGGAGATTGTGTGTGAGTGTCAAGTAAGTATGGGAGATTGTTTGTGTGTGTGTGTCAGGTAAGTATGGGAGATTGTGTGTGTGTGTGTGTGTGTCAGGTAAGTATGGGAGATTGTGTGTGTGTGTCAGGTAAGTATGGGAGATTGTGTGTGTGTGTGAGTGTCAGGTAAGTATGGGAGATTGTGTGTGTGTGTGTGTGTGTCAGGTAAGTATGGGAGATTGTGTGTGTGTGTGTGTGTCAGGTAAGTATGGGAGATTGTGTGTGTGTGTGTCAGGTAAGTATGGGAGATTGTGTGTGTGTGTGTGTCAGGTAAGTATGGGAGAGTGTGTGTGTGTGTGTGTCAGGTAAGTATGGGAGAGTGTGTGTGTGTGTCAGGTAAGTATGGGAGAGTGTGTGTGTGTCAGGTAAGTATGGGAGATTGTGTGTGTGTGTGTCAGGTAAGTATGGGAGATTGTGTGTGTGTGTGTGTGTGTCAGGTAAGTATGGGAGATTGTGTGTGTGTGTGTCAGGTAAGTATGGGAGATTGTGTGTGAGTGTCAAGTAAGTATGGGAGATTGTTTGTGTGTGTGTGTCAGGTAAGTATGGGAGATTGTGTGTGTGTGTGTGTGTCAGGTAAGTATGGGAGATTGTGTGTGTGTGTCAGGTAAGTATGGGAGATTGTGTGTGTGTGTCAGGTAAGTATGGGAGAGTGTGTGTGTCAGGTAAGTATGGGAGAGTGTGTGTGTGTCAGGTAAGTATGGGAGATTGTGTGTGTGTGTGTCAGGTAAGTATGGGAGAGTGTGTGTGTGTCAGGTAAGCATGGGAGATTGTGTGTGTGTGTCAGGTAAGTATGAGATAGTGTGTGTGTGTGTGTGTCAGTTAAGTATGGGAGATTGTGTGTGTGTGTGTGTGTGAGTGTCAGGTAAGTATGGGAGATTGTGTGTGTGTGTGTCAGGTAAGTATGGGAGATTGTGTGTGTGTGTGTGTGTCAGGTAAGTATGGGAGATTGTGTGTGTGTCAGGTAAGTATGGGAGAGTGTGTGTGTGTGTGTCAGGTAAGTATGGGAGAGTGTGTGTGTGTCAGGTAAGTATGGGAGATTGTGTGTGTGTGTGTGTCAGGTAAGTATGGGAGATTGTGTGTGTGTGTGTGTCAGGTAAGTATGGGAGATTGTGTGTGTGTGTGAGTGTCAGGTAAGTATGGGAGATTGTGTGTGTGTGTGTCAGGTAAGTATGGGAGATTGTGTGTGTGTGTCAGGTAAGTATGGGAGATTGTGTGTGAGTGTCAAGTAAGTATGGGACATTGTGTGTGTGTGTGTCAGGTAAGTATGGGAGATTGTGTGTGAGTGTGTGTCAGGTAAGTATGGGAGATTGTGTGTGTGTGTCAGGTAAGTATGGGAGATTGTGTGTGTGTGTCAGGTAAGTATGGGAGATTGTGTGTGTGTCAGGTAAGTATGGGAGATTGTGTGTGTGTGTCAGGTAAGTATGGGAGATTGTGTGTGTCAGGTAAGTATGGGAGATTGTGTGTGTGTGTGTGTCAGGTAAGTATGGGAGATTGTGTGTGTGTGTGTGTGTGTGTGTCAGGTAAGTATGGGAGAGTGTGTGTGTGTGTGTCAGGTAAGTATGGGAGAGTGTGTGTGTGTCAGGTAAGTATGGGAGAGTGTGTGTGTGTGTCAGGTAAGTATGGGAGAGTGTGTGTGTGTGTCAGGTAAGTATGGGAGAGTGT
>JAUIMM010000617.1:737500-740000 GCA_031769625.1 Taudactylus pleione
GTGTCAAGTAACTATGGGAGATTGTGTGTGTGTGTGTGTCAGGTAAGTATGGGAGATTGTGTGTGTCAGGTAAGTATGGGAGATTGTGTGTGTGTGTGTGTCAGGTAAGTAAGGGGGATTGTGTGTGTGTGTGTCAGGTAAGTATGGAAGATTGTGTGTGTGTGTGTCAGGTAAGTATGGGAGAGTGTGTGTGTGTGTCAGGTAAGTATGGGAGAGTGTGTGTGTGTGTGTGTCAGGTAAGTATGGGAGATTGTGTGTGTGTGTCAGGTATGTATGGGAGATTGTGTGTGTGTGTCACGTAAGTATGGGAGATTGTGTGTGTGTGTCAAGTAAGTATGGGAGATTATGTGTGTGTGTCAAGTAAGTATGGGAGATTGTGTGTGTGTGTGTGTGTCAGGTAAGTATGGGAGATTCTGTGTGAGTGTCAAGTAAGTATGGGAGATTGTGTGTGTGTGTGTGTCAGGTAAGTATGGGAGATTGTGAGTGTGTGTGTGTGTCAGGTAAGTATGGGAGATTGTGTGTGTGTGTGTGTCAGGTAAGTATGGGAGATTGTGTGTGTGTGTCAGGTAAGTATGGGAGATTGTGTGTGTGTGTCAGGTAAGTATGGGAGAGTGTGTGTGTGTCAGGTAAGTATGGGAGAGTGTGTGTGTGTCAGGTAAGTATGGGAGATTGTGTGTGTGTGTGTGTGTCAGGTAAGTATGGGAGAGTGTGTGTGTGTCAGGTAAGCATGGGAGATTGTGTGTGTGTGTCAGGTAAGTATGGGAGAGTGTGTGTGTGTCAGGTAAGTATAGGAGATTGTGTGTGTGTGTCAGGTAAGTATGGGAGATTGTGTGTGTGTGTCAGGTAAGTATGAGATAGTGTGTGTGTGTGTCAGTTAAGTATGGGAGATTGTGTGTGTGTGTGAGTGTCAGGTAAGTATGGGAGATTGTGTGTGTGTGTGTGTGTGTGTCAGGTAAGTATGGGAGATTGTGTGTGTGTGTGTCAGGTAAGTATGGGAGATTGTGTGTGTGTGTGTCAGGTAAGTATGGGAGATTGTGTGTGTGTGTGTGTCAGGTAAGTATGGGAGATTGTGTGTGTGTGTGTGTGTGTCAAGTAAGTATGGGAGATTGTGTGTGTGTGTGTCAGGTAAGTAAGGGGGATTGTGTGTGTGTGTCAAGTAAGTATGGGAGATTGTGTCTGTGTGTGTCAAGTAAGTATGGGAGATTGTGTGTGTGTCAAGTAAGTATGGGAGATTGTGTGTGTGTGTGTCAGGTAAGTATGGGAGATTGTGTGTGTGTGTCAAGTAAGTATGGGAGATTGTGTGTGTGTGTCAAGTAAGTATGGGAGATTGTGTGTGTGTGTGTCAGGTAAGTATGGGAGATTGCGTGTGTGTTTCAGGTAAGTATGGGAGATTGTGTGTGTGTGTCAGTTAAGTATGGGACATTGTGTGTGTGTGTGTGTCAGGTAAGTATGGGAGATTGTGTGTGTGTGTGTGTGTGTGTGTGTCAGTTAAGTACGGGAGATTGTGTGTGTGTGTGTGTGTGTGTGTGTGTGTGTGTGTGTCAGGTAAGTATGGGAGATTGCGTGTGTGTTTCAGGTAAGTATGGGAGATTGTGTGTGTGTGTCAGTTAAGTATGGGACATTGTGTGTGTGTGTGTGTCAGGTAAGTATGGGAGATTGTGTGTGTGTGTGTGTGTGTGTGTGTGTGTGTCAGTTAAGTACGGGAGATTGTGTGTGTGTGTGTGTGTGTGTGTGTGTGTGTGTGTGTGTGTGTCAGGTAAGTATGGGAGATTGTGTGTGTCAGGAAAGTATGGGAGATTGTGTGTGTGTGTGTGTGTCAGGTAAGTATGAGATATTGTGTGTGTGTGTCAGGTAAGTATGGGAGAGTGTGTGTGTGTGTGTGTGTGTCAGGTAAGTATGGGAGACTGTGTGTGTGTCAAGTAACTATGGGAGATTGTGTGTGTGTGTGTGTGTGTCAGGTAAGTATGGGAGATTGTGTGTGTCAGGTAAGTATGGGAGATTGTGTGTGTGTGTGTGTCAGGTAAGTAAGGGGGATTGTGTGTGTGTGTGTGTCAGGTAAGTATGGAAGATTGTGTGTGTGTGTCAGGTAAGTATGGGAGAGTGTGTGTGTGTGTCAGGTAAGTATGGGAGAGTGTGTGTGTGTGTGTGTCAGGTAAGTATGGGAGATTGTGTGTGTGTGTCAGGTATGTATGGGAGATTGTGTGTGTGTCAAGTAAGTATGGGAGATTGTGTGTGTGTGTCAAGTAAGTATGGGAGATTGTGTGTGTGCGAGTGTGTGTGTGTGTCAGGTAAGTATGGGAGATTGTGTGTGTGTGTGTCAGGAAAGTATGGGAGATTGTGTGTGTGTGTCAGGAAAGTATGGGAGATTGTGTGTGTGTGTCAGGTAAGTATGGGAGAGTGTGTGTGTGTGTGTCAGGTAAGTATGGGAGATTGTGCGTGTGTGTGTGCGTGTGTGTGTGTGCGCGCCAGGTAAGAATGGGAGATTGTGTGTGTGTGTGTG
>JAUIMM010000617.1:765000-780000 GCA_031769625.1 Taudactylus pleione
TGTGTGTCAGTTAAGTATGGGAGATTGTGTGTGTGTGTCAGGTAAGTATGGGAGATTGTGTGTGTGTGTGTGTCAGGTAAGTATGAGATATTGTGTGTGTGTGTCAGGTAAGTATGGGAGAGTGTGTGTGTGTGTGTGTGTGTGTGTGTGTCAGGTAAGTATGGGAGACTGTGTGTGTGTCAAGTAAGTATGGGAGATTGTGTGTGTGTGTGTGTGTGTGTGTGTGTGTGTGTGTGTGTGTGTGTGTGTGTGTGTGTGTGTGTGTGTGTGTCAGGTAAATATGGGAGATTATGTGTGTCAGGTAAGTATGGGAGATTGTGTGTGTCAGGTAAGTATGGGAGATTGTGTGTCAGAAAAGTATGGGAGATTGTGTGTCAGAAAAGTATGGGAGATTGTGTGTGTGTGTCAGGTAAGTATGGGAGATTGTGTGTGTGTGTCAGGTAAGTATGGGAGATTGTGTGTGTGTGTCAGGTAAGTATGGGAGATTGTGTGTGTGTGTGTCAGGGAAGTATGGGAGATTGTGTGTGTGTGTGTGTCAGGTAAGTATGGGAGATTGTGTGTGTGTGTGTCAGGCAAGTATGGGAGATTGTGTGTGTGTGTGTCAGGTAAGTAAGGGGGATTGTGTGTATGTGTGTGTCAGGTAAGTATGGGAGATTGTGTGTATGTGTGTGTCAGGTAAGTATGGGAGATTGTGTGTGTGTGTGTCAGGTAAGTATGGGAGATTGTGTGTGTGTGTGTGTCAGGTAAGTATGGTGATTGTGTGTGTTAGGTAAGTATGGGAGATTGTGTGTGTGTGTGTCAGGTAAGTATGGGAGAGTGTGTGTGTGTGTGTCAGGTAAGTATGGGAGAGTGTGTGTGTGTGTGTCAGGTAAGTATGGAAGATTGTGTGTGTGTGTGTCAGGTAAGTTTGGGAGATTGTGTGTGTGTGTGTGTCAGGTAAGTATGGGAGATTGTGTGTGTGTGTCAGGTAAGTATGGGAGATTGTGTGTGTGTGTCAGGTAAGTATGGGAGAGTGTGTGTGTGTGTCAGGTAAGTATGGGAGAGTGTGTGTGTGTCAGGTAAGTATGGGAGAGTGTGTGTGTGTCAGATAAGTATGGGAGATTGTGTGTGTGTGTGTGTCAGGTAAGTATGAGATATTGTGTGTGTGTCAGGTAAGTATGGGAGAGTGTGTGTGTGTCAGCTAAGTATGGGAGATTGTGTGTGTGTGTGTGTGTGTCAGGTAAGTATGGGAGATTGTGTGTGAGTGTCAAGTAAGTATGGGTGATTGTGTGTGTCAGGTAAGTATGGGAGATTGTGTGTGTGTGTGCCAGGTAAGTATGGGAGATTGTGTGTGTGTCAGGTAAGTATGGGTGATTGTGTGTGTCAGGTAAGTATGGGAGATTGTGTGTGTGTGTCAGGTAAGTATGGGAGAGTGTGTGTGTCAGGTAAGTATGGGAGATTGTGTGTGTGTGTGTGTGTGTGTGTGTGTGTGTGTGTGTGTGTGTGTGTGTGTAGTAAGTATGGGAGATTATGTGTGTCTGTCAAGTAAGTATGGGAGATTGTGTGTGTGTGTGTGTGTGTGTGTGTCAGGTAAGTATGAGATACTGTGTGTGTGTGTCAGTTAAGTATGGGAGATTGTGTGTGTGTGTCAGGTAAGTATGGGAGATTGTGTGTGTGTGTCAGGTAAGTATGGGAGAGTGTGTGTGTGTCAGGTAAGTATGGGAGATTGTGTGTGTGTGTCAGGTAAGTATGGGAGAGTGTGTGTGTGTCAGGTAAGTATAGGAGATTGTGTGTGTGTGTGTGTCAGGTAAGTATGAGATATTGTGTGTGTGTCAGGTAAGTATGGGAGTGTGTGTGTGTGTGTGTCAGGTAAGCATGAGATATTGTGTGTGTGTGTCAGGAAAGTATGAGATTGTGTGTGTGTGTAAGGTAAGTATGGGAGATTGTGTGTGTGTGTGTGTGTGTGTGTGTGTGTGTGTCAGGTACGTATGGGAGAGTGTGTGTGTGTGTCAGGTAAGTATGGGAGATTGTGTGTGTGTCAGGTAAGTATGGGAGAGTGTGTGTGTGTCAGGTAAGTATGGGAGAGTGTGTGTGTGTCAGGTAAGTATGGGAGAGTGTGTGTGTATCAGGTAAGTATGGGAGAGTGTGTGTGTGTCAGGTAAGTATGAGATATTGTGTGTATGTGTCAGGTAAGTATGGGAGAGTGTGTGTGTGTGTCAGGTAAGTATGAGATATTGTGCGTGTGTGTGTGTGTCAGGTAAGTATGAGATTGTGTGTGTGTGTGTGTGTCAGGTAAGTATGAGATATTGTGTGTGTGTGTGTCAGGTAAGTATGAGATTGTGTGTGTGTGTGTCAGGTAAGTATGAGATATTGTGTATGTGTGTGTGTCAGGTAAGTATGGGAGATTGTGTGTGTGTGTCAAGTAAGTATGGGAGATTGTGTGTGTGTGTCAGGTAAGTATGGGAGATTGTGTGTGTGTGTGTCAGGTAAGTATGAGATTGTGTGTGAGTGTCAAGTAAGTATGGGAGATTGTGTGTGTGTGTCAGGTAAGTATGGGAGATTGTGTGTGTGTGTCAGGTAAGTATGGGAGATTGTGTGTGTGTGTCAGGTAAGTATGGGAGATTGTGTGTGTGTGTGTGTGTGTGTGTCAGGTAAGTATGAGAGATTGTGTGTGTGTGTGTGTGTGTCAGGTAAGTATGGGAGATTGTGTGTGTGTGTCAGGTAAGTATGGGAGATTGTGTGTGTGTCAGGTAAGTATGGGAGATTGTGTGTGTGTGTCAGGTATGTATGGGAGATTGTGTGTGTGTCAAGTAAGTATGGGAGATTGTGTGTGTGTGTCAGGTAAGTATGGGAGATTGTGTGCGTCAGGTAAGTATGGGAGATTGTGTGTGTCAGGCAAGTATGGGAGATTGTGTGTGTGTCAGGTAAGTATGGGAGAGTGTGTGTGTGTCAGGTAAGTATGGGAGATTGTGTGTGTGTGTCAGGTAAGTATGAGAGATTGTGTGTGTGTGTGTGTGTGTGTGTGTGTGTGTGTGTGTGTGTGTGTGTGTGTCAGGTAAGAATGGGAGATTGTGTGTGTGTGTGTGTGTCAGGTAAGTATGAGAGATTCTGTGTGTGTGTGTGTGTGTGTGTGTGTGTGTCAAGTAAGTATGGGAGATTGTGTCTGTGTGTGTCAAGTATGAGATATTGTGTGTGTGTGTGTGTGTGTGTGTCAGGTAAGTATGGGAGATTGTGTGCGTGTGTCAGGTAAGTATGGGAGATTGTGTGTGTGTGTGAGTGTCAGGTAAGTATGGGGGATTGTGTGTGTGTGTCAGGTAAGTAAGGGAGATTGTGTGTGTCAGGTAAGTATGGGAGATTGTGTGTGTGTGTGTCAGGTAAGTATGGGAGATTGTGTGTGTGTGTCAGGTAAGTATGGGAGATTGTGTGTGTGTGTGTCAGGTAAGTGTGTGTCAGGTAAGTATGGGAGATTGTGTGTCAGATAAGTATGGGAGATTGTGTGTGTGTGTGTGTGTCAGGTAAGTATGGGAGATTGTGTGTGTGTGTGTCAGGTAAGTATGGGAGATTGTGTGTGTTTGTGTGTCAGGTAAGTATGGGAGATTGTGTGTGTGTGTCAGGTAAGTATGGGATATTGTGTGTGTGTCAGGTAAGTATGGGAGATTGTGTGTGTGTGTGTGTCAAGTAAGTATGGGAGATTGTGTGTGTGTGTCAGGTAAGTATGGGAGATTGTGTGTGTGTGTGTGTGTCAGGTAAGTATGAGAGATTGTGTGTGTGTCAGGTAAGTATGGGAGATTGTGTGTGTGTGTGTGTCAGGTAAGTATGGGAGATTGTGTGTGTGTGTGTCAGCCAAGTATGGGAGAGTGTGTGTGTGTCAGGTAAGTATGGGAGATTGTGTTTGTGTGTGTGTCAGGTAAGTATGAGATATTGTGTGTGTGTGTCAGGTAAGTATGGGAGAGTGTGTGTGTGTGTGTGTGTCAGGTAAGTATGGGAGATTGTGTGTGTGTGTGTGCCAGGTAAGTATGGGAGATTGTGTGTGTGTCAGGTAAGTATGGGTGATTGTGTGTGTCAGGTAAGTATGAGAGATTCTGTGTGTGTGTGTGTGTGTGTGTGTCAAGTAAGTATGGGAGATTGTGTCTGTGTGTGTCAAGTATGAGATATTGTGTGTGTGTGTGTGTGTGTCAGGTAAGTATGGGAGATTGTGTGCGTGTGTCAGGTAAGTATGGGAGATTGTGTGTGTGTGTGAGTGTCAGGTAAGTATGGGGGATTGTGTGTGTGTGTCAGGTAAGTATGGGAGATTGTGTGTTTGTGTGTCAGGTAAGTAAGGGAGATTGTGTGTGTGTGTCAGGTAAGTATGGGAGATTGTGTGTGTGTGTCAGGTAAGTATGGGAGATTGTGTGTGTGTGTGTCAGGTAAGTGTGTGTCAGGTAAGTATGGGAGATTGTGTGTCAGATAAGTATGGGAGATTGTGTGTGTGAGTGTGTCAGGTAAGTATGGGAGATTGTGTGTGTGTGTCAGGTAAGTATGGGAGATTGTGTGTGTGTGTGTCAGGTAAGTATGGGAGATTGTGTGTGTGTGTGTCAGGTAAGTATGGGAGATTGTGTGTGTTTGTGTGTCAGGTAAGTATGGGAGATTGTGTGTGTGTGTGTGTCAGGTAAGTATGGGAGATTGTGTGTGTGTCAGGTAAGTATGGGAGATTGTGTGTGTGTGTCAAGTAAGTATGGGAGATTGTGTGTGTGTGTCAGGTAAGTATGGGAGATTGTGTGTGTGTGTGTGTCAGGTAAGTATGGGAGATTGTGTGTGTGTCAGGTAAGTATGGGAGATTGTGTTTGTGTGTGTGTCAGGTAAGTATGAGATATTGTGTGTGTGTGTCAGGTAAGTATGGGAGATTGTGTGTGTGTGTGCCAGGTAAGTATGGGAGATTGTGTGTGTGTCAGGTAAGTATGGGTGATTGTGTGTGTCAGGTAAGTATGGGAGATTGTGTGTGTGTGTCAGGTAAGTATGGGAGAGTGTGTGTGTCAGGTAAGTATGGGAGATTGTGTGTGTGTGTGTGTGTGTGTGTGTGTGTGTGTGTGTGTGTGTGTGTAGTAAGTATGGGAGATTATGTGTGTCTGTCAAGTAAGTATGGGAGATTGTGTGTGTGTGTCAGGTAAGTATGGGAGATTGTGTGTGTGTGTGTGTGTCAGGTAAGTATGGGAGATTGTGTGTGTGTGTCAGGTAAGTATGGGAGATTGTGTGTGTGTGTGTGTCAGGTAAGTATGGGAGATTGTGTGTGTGTGTCAGGTAAGTATAGGAGATTGTGTGTGTGTGTGTGAGTGTCAGGTAAGTATGAGATATTGTGTGTGTGTCAGGTAAGTATGGGAGAGTGTGTGTGTGTGTGTCAGGTAAGCATGAGATATTGTGGGTGTGTGTGTCAGGTAAGTATGAGATTGTGTGTGTGTGTCAGGTAAGTAAGGGAGATTGTGTGTGTGTGTGTGTGTGTGTGTCAGGTAAGTATGGGAGATTGTGTGTGTGTGTGTGTCAGGTAAGTATGAGATATTGTGTGTGTGTGTCAGTTAAGTATGGGAGATTGTGTGTGTGTGTGTGTGTCAGGTAAGTATGGGAGATTGTGTGTGTGAGTGTCAGGTAAGTATGGGAGATTGTGTGTGTGTCAGCTAAGTATGGGAGATTGTGTGTGTGTGTGTGTGTGTGTGTGTGTGTCAGGCAAGTATGGGAGATTTTGTGTGTGTGTCAGGTAAGTATGGGAGAGTGTGTGTGTGTGTCAGGTAAGTATGGGAGAGTGTGTGTGTGTCAGGTAAGTATGGGAGATTGTGTGTGTGTGTCAGGTAAGTATGGGAGAGTGTGTGTGTGTCAGGTAAGTATGGGAGATTGTGTGTGTGTGTCAGGTAAGTATGGGAGAGTGTGTGTGTGTCAGGTAAGTATAGGAGATTGTGTGTGTGTGTGTGTCAGGTAAGTATGAGATATTGTGTGTGTGTCAGGTAAGTATGGGAGTGTGTGTGTGTGTGTGTGTCAGGTAAGCATGAGATATTGTGTGTGTGTGTGTCAGGAAAGTATGAGATTGTGTGTGTGTGTAAGGTAAGTATGGGAGATTGTGTGTGTGTGTGTGTGTGTGTGTGTGTCAGGTACGTATGGGAGAGTGTGTGTGTGTCAGGTAAGTATGGGAGATTGTGTGTGTGTGTCAATTAATTATGGGAGATTGTGTGTGTGTGTCAGGTAAGTAAGGGAGATTGTGTGTGTCAGGTAAGTATGGGAGATTGTGTGTGTGTGTCAGGTAAGTATGGGAGAGTGTGTGTGTGTCAGGTAAGTATGGGAGAGTGTGTGTGTGTCAGGTAAGTATGGGAGAGTGTGTGTGTGTCAGGTAAGTATGGGAGATTGTGTGTGTGTGTATCAGGTAAGTATGGGAGAGTGTGTGTGTGTATCAGGTAAGTATGGGAGAGTGTGTGTGTGTGTCAGGTAAGTATGAGATATTGTGTGTATGTGTCAGGTAAGTATGGGAGAGTGTGTGTGTGTGTCAGGTAAGTATGAGATATTGTGCGTGTGTGTCAGGTAAGTATGAGATTGTGTGTGTGTGTGTGTGTGTCAGGTAAGTATGAGATATTGTGTGTGTGTGTGTGTGTCAGGTAAGTATGAGATTGTGTGTGTGTGTGTCAGGTAAGTATGAGATATTGTGTATGTGTGTGTGTCAGGTAAGTATGGGAGATTGTGTGTGTGTGTCAAGTAAGTATGGGAGAGTGTGTGTGTGTCAGGTAAGTATGGGAGATTGTGTGTGTGTATCAGGTAAGTATGGGAGAGTGTGTGTGTGTATCAGGTAAGTATGGGAGAGTGTGTGTGTGTGTCAGGTAAGTATGAGATATTGTGTGTATGTGTCAGGTAAGTATGGGAGAGTGTGTGTGTGTGTCAGGTAAGTATGAGATATTGTGCGTGTGTGTCAGGTAAGTATGAGATTGTGTGTGTGTGTGTGTGTCAGGTAAGTATGAGATATTGTGTGTGTGTGTGTGTGTCAGGTAAGTATGAGATTGTGTGTGTGTGTGTCAGGTAAGTATGAGATATTGTGTATGTGTGTGTGTCAGGTAAGTATGGGAGATTGTGTGTGTGTGTCAAGTAAGTATGGGAGATTGTGTGTGTGTGTCAGGTAAGTATGGGAGATTGTGTGTGTGTGTCAGGTAAGTATGAGATTGTGTGTGAGTGTCAAGTAAGTATGGGAGATTGTGTGTGTGTGTCAGGTAAGTATAGGAGATTGTGTGTGTGTGTCAAGTAAGTATGGGAGATTGTGTGTGTGTGTCAGGTAAGTATGGGAGATTGTTTGTGTGTGTCAGGTAAGTATGGGAGATTGTGTGTGTGTGTGTGTGTGTGTGTGTCAGGTAAGTATGGGAGATTGTGTGTGTGTGTGTGTGTGTGTGTCAGGTAAGTATGGGAGATTGTGTGTGTGTGTCAGGTAAGTATGGGAGATTGTGTGTGTGTGTCAGGTATGTATGGGAGATTGTGTGTGTGTCAAGTAAGTATGGGAGATTGTGTGTGTGTGTGTGTGTGTGTCAGGTAAGTATGGGAGATTGTGTGCGTCAGGTAAGTATGGGAGATTGTGTGTGTCAGGCAAGTATGGGAGATTGTGTGTGTGTCAGGTAAGTATGGGAGAGTGTGTGTGTGTCAGGTAAGTATGGGAGATTGTGTGTGTGTGTCAGGTAAGTATGAGAGATTGTGTGTGTGTGTGTGTGTGTGTGTGTGTGTGTGTCAGGTAAGAATGGGAGATTGTGTGTGTGTGTGTGTCAGGTAAGTATGAGAGATTCTGTGTGTGTGTGTGTGTGTGTGTGTGTGTGTGTGTGTGTGTGTGTCAGGTAAGTATGGGAGATTGTGTGTGTGTGTCAGGTAAGTATGGGAGATTGTGTGTGTGTGTCAGGTAAGTGTGTGTCAGGTAAGTATGGGAGATTGTGTGTCAGATAAGTATGGGAGATTGTGTGTGTGAGTGTGTCAAGTAAGTATGGGAGATTGTGTGTGTGTGTCAGGTAAGTATGGGAGATTGTGTGTGTGTGTCAGGTAAGTATGGGAGATTGTGTGTGTGTGTCAGGTAAGTATGGGAGATTGTGTGTGTGTGTCAGGTAAGTATGGGAGAGTGTGTGTGTGTCAGGTAAGTATGGGAGATTGTGTGTGTGTGTCAGGTAAGTATGGGAGAGTGTGTGTGTGTCAGGTAAGTATAGGAGATTGTGTGTGTGTGTGTGTCAGGTAAGTATGAGATATTGTGTGTGTGTCAGGTAAGTATGGGAGTGTGTGTGTGTGTGTGTGTCAGGTAAGCATGAGATATTGTGTGTGTGTGTGTCAGGTAAGTATGAGATTGTGTGTGTGTGTGTGTGTGTGTCAGGTAAGTATGAGATATTGTGTGTGTGTGTGTGTCAGGTAAGTATGAGATTGTGTGTGTGTCAGGTAAGTATGGGAGATTGTGTGTGTGTGTGTGTCAGGTAAGTATGGGAGATTGTGTGTGTGTCAGTTAAGTATGGGAGATTGTGTGTGTGTGTGTGTCAGGTAAGTATGGGAGATTGTGTGTGTGTGTGTCAGGTAAGTATGGGAGATTGTGTGTGTGTCAGGTAAGTATGGGAGATTGTGTGTGTGTGTCAGGTAAGTATGGGAGATTGTGTGTGTGTGTGTGTCAGGTAAGTGTGTGTCAGGTAAGTATGGGAGATTGTGTGTCAGATAAGTATGGGAGATTGTGTGTGTGAGTGTGTCAAGTAAGTATGGGAGATTGTGTGTGTGTGTCAGGTAAGTATGGGAGATTGTGTGTGTGTGTCAGGTAAGTATGGGAGATTGTGTGTGTGTGTCAGGTAAGTATGGGAGATTGTGTGTGTGTGTCAGGTAAGTATGGGAGATTGTGTGTGTGTGTCAGGTAAGTATGGGAGATTGTGTGTGTGTGTCAGGTAAGTATGAGATTGTGTGTGAGTGTCAGGTAAGTATGGGAGATTGTGTGTGTGTGTCAGGTAAGTATGAGAGATTGTGTGTGTGTGTGTGTGTGTGTCAGGTAAGAATGGGAGATTGTGTGTGTGTGTGTGTCAGGTAAGTATGAGAGATTCTGTGTGTGTGTGTGTGTGTGTGTGTGTGTGTGTGTCAGGTAAGTATGGGAGATTGTGTGTGTGTGTCAGGTAAGTATGGGAGATTGTGTGTGTGTGTCAGGTAAGTGTGTGTCAGGTAAGTATGGGAGATTGTGTGTCAGATAAGTATGGGAGATTGTGTGTGTGAGTGTGTCAAGTAAGTATGGGAGATTGTGTGTGTGTGTCAGGTAAGTATGGGAGATTGTGTGTGTGTGTCAGGTAAGTATGGGAGATTGTGTGTGTGTGTCAGGTAAGTATGGGAGATTGTGTGTGTGTGTCAGGTAAGTATGGGAGAGTGTGTGTGTGTCAGGTAAGTATGGGAGATTGTGTGTGTGTGTCAGGTAAGTATGGGAGAGTGTGTGTGTGTGTGTAAGGTAAGTATAGGAGATTGTGTGTGTGTGTGTGTCAGGTAAGTATGAGATATTGTGTGTGTGTCAGGTAAGTATGGGAGTGTGTGTGTGTGTGTGTCAGGTAAGCATGAGATATTGTGTGTGTGTGTGTCAGGTAAGTATGAGATTGTGTGTGTGTGTGTGTGTGTGTGTGTGTCAGGTAAGTATGAGATATTGTGTGTGTGTGTGTGTGTCAGGTAAGTATGAGATTGTGTGTGTGTCAGGTAAGTATGGGAGATTGTGTGTGTGTGTGTGTCAGGTAAGTATGGGAGATTGTGTGTGTGTCAGTTAAGTATGGGAGATTGTGTGTGTGTGTGTGTCAGGTAAGTATGGGAGATTGTGTGTGTGTGTGTCAGGTAAGTATGGGAGATTGTGTGTGTGTCAGGTAAGTATGGGAGATTGTGTGTGTGTGTGTCAGGTAAGTATGGGAGATTGTGTGTGTGTGTGTGTCAGGTAAGTGTGTGTCAGGTAAGTATGGGAGATTGTGTGTCAGATAAGTATGGGAGATTGTGTGTGTGAGTGTGTCAAGTAAGTATGGGAGATTGTGTGTGTGTGTCAGGTAAGTATGGGAGATTGTGTGTGTGTGTCAGGTAAGTATGGGAGATTGTGTGTGTGTGTCAGGTAAGTATGGGAGATTGTGTGTGTGTGTCAGGTAAGTATGGGAGATTGTGTGTGTGTGTCAGGTAAGTATGGGAGATTGTGTTTGTGTGTGTGTCAGGTAAGTATGAGATATTGTGTGTGTGTGTGTGTCAGGTAAGTATGGGAGAGTGTGTGTGTGTGTCAGATAAGTATGGGAGATTGTGTGTGTGAGTGTGTCACTTAAGTGTGTGTCAGGTAAGTATGGGAGATTGTGTGTGTGTGTCAGGTAAGTATGGAAGATTGTGTGTGTGTGTGTGTGTCAGGTAAGTATGGGAGACTGTGTGTGTGTGTCAAGTAAGTATGGGAGATTGTGTGTGTCAGGTAAGTATGGGAGATTGTGTGTGTCAGGTAAGTATGGGAGATTGTGTGTGTGTGTCAGGTAAGTATGGGAGAGTGTGTGTGTGTCAGGTAAGTATGGGAGATTGTGTGTGTGTGTCAGGTAAGTATGGGAGAGTGTGTGTGTGTCAGGTAAGTATTGGAGATTGTGTGTGTGTCAGGTAAGTATAAGATATTGTGTGTGTGTCAGGTAAGTATGGGAGAGTATGTGTGTGTGTGTGTGTGTCAGGAAAGTATGGGAGATTGTGTGTGTGTGTGTGTGTCAGGTAAGTATGAGATTGTGTGTGTGTGTGTCAGGTAAGTATGAGATATTGTGTATGTGTGTGTGTCAGGTAAGTATGGGAGATTGTGTGTGTGTGTCAAGTAAGTATGGGAGAGTGTGTGTGTGTGTGTGTGTGTGTGTCAGGTAAGTATGGGAGATTGTGTGTGTGTGTGTGTGTGTCAGGTAAGTATGGGAGATTGTGTGTGTGTGTGTGTGTGTGTGTGTGTGTGTGTGTGTCAAGTAAGTATGGGAGATTGTGTGTGTGTGTCAGGTAAGTATGGGAGATTGTGTGTGTGTGTGAGTGTCAGGTAAGTATGGGAGATTGTGTGTGTGTGTGTCAGGTAAGTATGGGAGATTGTGTGTGTGTGTCAGGTAAGTATGGGAGATTGTGTGTGTGTGTCAGGTAAGTATGGGAGATTGTGTGTGTGTGTGTGTGTGTGTGTGTGTGTCAGGTAAGTATGGGAGATTGTGTGTGTGTGTCAGGTAAGTATGAGATATTGTGTGTGTGTGTCAGTTAAGTATGGGAGATTGTGTGTGTGTGTCAGGTAAGTATGGGAGATTGTGTGTGTGTGTGTGTGTGTGTGTGTGTGTCAGGTAAGTATGAGATATTGTGTGTGTGTGTCAGGTAAGTATGGGAGAGTGTGTGTGTGTGTGTGTGTGTCAGGTAAGTATGGGAGACTGTGTGTGTGTCAAGTAAGTATGGGAGATTGTGTGTGTGTGTGTGTGTGTGTGTGTGTCAGGTAAGTATGGGAGATTATGTGTGTCAGGTAAGTATGGGAGATTGTGTGTGTCAGGTAAGTATGGGAGATAGTGTGTGTCAGGTAAGTATGGGAGATTGTGTGTCAGAAAAGTATGGGAGATTGTGTGTCAGAAAAGTATAGGAGATTGTGTGTGTGTGTCAGGTAAGTATGGGAGATTGTGTGTGTGTGTCAGGTAAGTATGGGAGATTGTGTGTGTGTGTCAGGTAAGTATGGGAGATTGTGTGTGTGTGTCAGGTAAGTATGGGAGATTGTGTGTGTGTGTGTCAGGGAAGTATGGGAGATTGTGTGTGTGTGTGTCAGGTAAGTATGGGAGATTGTGTGTGTGTGTGTCAGGCAAGTATGGGAGATTGTGTGTGTGTGTGTCAGGTAAGTAAGGGGGATTGTGTGTATGTGTGTGTCAGGTAAGTATGGGAGATTGTGTGTATGTGTGTGTCAGGTAAGTATGGGAGATTGTGTGTGTGTGTCAGGTAAGTATGGGAGATTGTGTGTGTGTCAGGTAAGTATGGGAGATTGTGTGTGTGTGTGTCAGGTAAGTATGGGAGATTGTGTGTGTGTGTGTGTGTGTGTCAGGTAAGTATGGGAGAGTGTGTGTGTGTGTCAGGTAAGTATGGGAGATTGTGTGTGTGTGTGTGTGTGTGTCAGGTAAGTATGGGAGAGTGTGTGTGTGTGTCAGGTAAGTATGGGTGATTGTGTGTGTTAGGTAAGTATGGGAGATTGTGTGTGTGTGTGTCAGGTAAGTATGGGAGAGTGTGTGTGTGTGTGTGTGTGTGTGTGTGTCAGGTAAGTATGGGAGAGTGTGTGTGTGTGTGTCAGGTAAGTATGGAAGATTGTGTGTGTGTGTGTGTCAGGTAAGTATGGGAGATTGTGTGTGTGTGTGTGTCAGGTAAGTATGGGAGATTGTGTGTGTGTGTCAGGTAAGTATGGGAGATTGTGTGTGTGTGTCAGGTAAGTATGGGAGAGTGTGTGTGTGTGTCAGGTAAGTATGGGAGATTGTGTGTGTCAGGTAAGTATGGGAGAGTGTGTTTGTGTGTCAGGTAAGTATGGGAGAGTGTGTGTGTGTGTCAGGTAAGTATGGGTGATTGTGTGTGTTAGGTAAGTATGGGAGATTGTGTGTGTGTGTGTCAGGTAAGTATGGGAGAGTGTGTGTGTGTGTGTCAGGTAAGTATGGGAGAGTGTGTGTGTGTGTGTGTGTCAGGTAAGTATGGGAGATTGTGTGTGTGTGTCAAGAAAGTATGGGAGATTATGTGTGTGTGTCAAGTAAGTATGGGAGATTGTGTGTGTGTGTGTGTCAGGTAAGTATGGGAGATTGTGTGTGTGTACGGTAAGTATGGGAGATTGTGTGTGTGTGTGTGTACGGTAAGTATGGGAGATTGTGTGTGTGTGTGTGTGTCAGGTAAGTATGGGAGAGTGTGTGTGTGTGTGTGTGTCAGGTAAGTATGGGAGATTGTGTGTGTGTCAGGTAAGTATGGGAGAGTCTGTTTGTGTGTCAGGTAAGTATGGGAGAGTGTGTGTGTGTGTCAGGTAAGTATGGGTGATTGTGTGTGTTAGGTAAGTATGGGAGATTGTGTGTGTGTGTGTCAGGTAAGTATGGGAGAGTGTGTGTGTGTGTGTCAGGTAAGTATGGGAGAGTGTGTGTGTGTGTGTCAGGTAAGTATGGGAGATTGTGTGTGTGTGTCAAGAAAGTATGGGAGATTATGTGTGTGTGTCAAGTAAGTATGGGAGATTGTGTGTGTGTGTGTGTCAGGTAAGTATGGGAGATTGTGTGTGTGTACGGTAAGTATGGGAGATTGTGTGTGTGTGTGTGTACGGTAAGTATGGGAGATTGTGTGTGTGTGTGTGTGTCAGGTAAGTATGGGAGAGTGTGTGTGTGTGTGTGTGTCAGGTAAGTATGGGAGATTGTGTGTGTGTGTGTACGGTAAGTATGGGAGATTGAGTGTGTGTGTGTGTCAGGTAAGTATGGGAGATTGTGTGTGTGTGTCAGGTAAGTATGGGAGAGTGTGTGTGTGTGTCAGCTAAGTATGGGAGATTGTGTGTGTGTGTGTGTGTCAGGTAAGTATGGGAGATTGTGTGTGTGTGTCAGGTAAGTATGGGAGATTGTGTGTGTGTGTCAGGTAAGTATGGGAGATTTTGTGTGAGTGTCAAGTAAGTATGGGTGATTGTGTGTGTCAGGTAAGTATGGGAGAGTGTGTGTGTGTGTGTCAGGTAAGTATGGGAGAGTGTGTGTGTGTGTGTGTGTGTCAGGTAAGTATGGGAGATTGTGTGTGTGTCAAGTAAGTATGGGAGATTGTGTGTGTGTGTGTGTGTGTGTGTGTGTGTGTGTGTGTGTGTGTGTGTGTGTCACGTAAGTAAGGGAGATTGTGTGTGTGTCAAGTAAGTATGGGAGATTATGTGTGTGTGTCAAGTAAGTATGGGAGATTGTGTGTGTGTGTGTGTGTGTGTGTGTGTGTGTGTGTCAGGTAAGTATGGGAGATTGTGTGTGAGTGTCAAGTAAGTATGGGAGATTGTGTGTGTGTGTGTGTGTGTGTGTGTCAGGTAAGTATGGGAGATTGTGTGTGTGTGTCAGGTAAGTATGGGAGAGTGTGTGTGTGTGTCAGGTAAGTATGGGAGATTGTGTGTGTGTGTCAGGTAAGTATGGGAGAGTGTGTGTGTGTGTCAGCTAAGTATGGGAGATTGTGTGTGTGTGTGTGTGTGTGTGTGTCAGGTAAGTATGGGAGATTGTGTGTGTGTGTGTGTGTCAGGTAAGTATGGGAGATTGTGTGAGTGTCAAGTAAGTATGGGAGATTGTGTGTGTGTCAGGTAAGTATGGGAGATTGTGTGTGTGTGTGTGTCAGGTAAGTATGGGAGATTGTGTGTGTGTGTGTCAGGTAAGTATGGGAGATTGTGTGTGTGTGTCAAGTAAGTATGGGAGATTGTGTGTGTGTGTCAGGTAAGTATGGGAGAGTGTGTGTGTGTGTGTCAGGTAAGTATGGGAGAGTGTGTGTGTGTGTGTGTGTCAGATAAGTATGGGAGAGTGTGTGTGTGTGTGTCAGGTAAGTATGGGAAATTGTGTGTGTGTCAGGTAAGTATGGGAGATTGTGTGTGTGTGTGTGTGTCAAGTAAGTATGGGAGATTATGTGTGTGTGTCAGGTAAGTATGGGAGATTGTGTGTGTGTGTGTGTGTGTGTGTGTGTGTGTGTCAGGTATGGGAGATTGTGTGTGAGTGTCAAGTAAGTATGGGAGATTGTGTGTGAGTGTCAAGTAAGTATGGGAGATTGTGTGTGTGTGTCAGGTAAGTATGGGAGTGTGCGTGTGTGTCAAGTAAGTATGGGAGATTGTGTGTGTGTGTCAGGTAAGTATGGGAGATTGTGTGTGTGTGTGTGTGTGTGTGTGTGTCAGGTAAGTATGGGAGATTGTGTGTGTGTGTGTGTGTGTCAGGTAAGTATGGGAGATTGTGTGTGTGTGTCAGGTAAGTATGGGAGAGTGTGTGTGTGTCAAGTAAGTATGGGAGATTGTGTGTGTGTGTCAGGTAAGTATGGGAGAGTGTGTGTGTCAGGTAAGTATGGGAGATTGTGTGTGTGTGTGTGTGT
>JAUIMM010000617.1:800000-802500 GCA_031769625.1 Taudactylus pleione
GTATGGGAGATTGTGTGTGTGTGTCAGGTAAGTATGGGAGATTGTGTGTGTGTGTGTGTGTGTGTCAAGTAAGTATGGGAGATTATGTGTGTGTGTCAGGTAAGTATGGGAGATTGTGTGTGTGTGTGTGTGTGTGTGTGTGTGTGTGTGTGTGTGTGTGTGTGTGTGTGTGTGTGTGTCAGGTATGGGAGATTGTGTGTGAGTGTCAAGTAAGTATGGGAGATTGTGTGTGTGTGTGTGTGTGTCAGGTAAGTATGGGAGTGTGTGTGTGTGTCAAGTAAGTATGGGAGATTGTGTGTGTGTGTCAAGTAAGTATGGGAGATTGTGTGTGAGTGTCAAGTAAGTATGGGAGATTGTGTGTGTGTGTCAGGTAAGTATGGGAGTGTGTGTGTGTGTCAAGTAAGTATGGGAGATTGTGTGTGTGTGTCAGGTAAGTATGGGAGATTGTGTGTGTGTGTGTGTGTGTGTGTGTGTGTGTGTGTGTGTCAGGTAAGTATGGGAGATTGTGTGTGTGTGTGTGTGTGTGTGTGTGTCAGGTAAGTATGGGAGATTGTGTGTGTGTGTCAGGTAAGTATGGGAGAGTGTGTGTGTGTCAAGTAAGTATGGGAGATTGTGTGTGTGTGTGTCAGGTAAGTATGGGAGAGTGTGTGTGTGTCAGGTAAGTATGGGAGATTGTGTGTGTGTGTGTGTGTGTGTGTGTGTGTGTGTGTCAGGTAAGTATGGGAGATTGTGTGTGTGTCAGGTAAGTATGGGAGATTGTGTGTTTGTGTGTGTGTGTCAGGTAAGTATGGGAGAGTGTGTGTGTGTGTCAGGTAAGTATGAGATATTGTGTGTGTGTGTCAGGTAAGTATGGGAGATTGTGTGTGAGTGTCAGGTAAGTATGGGAGATTGTGTTTGTGTGTCAAGTAAGTATGGGAGATTGTGTGTGTGTGTGTGTGTGTGTGTGTGAGGTAAGTGTGGGAGATTGTGTGTGTGTGTCAAGTAAGTGTGGGAGATTGTGTGCGTGTGTCAGGTAAGTATGGGAGATTGTGTGTGTCAGGTAAGTATGGGAGAGTGTGTTTGTGTGTGTGTGTCAGGTAAGTATGGGAGAGTGTGTGTGTGTGTGTCAGGTAAGTATGGGTGATTGTGTGTGTTAGGTAAGTATGGGAGATTGTGTGTGTGTGTGTGTCAGGTAAGTATGGGAGAGTGTGTGTGTGTGTGTCAGGTAAGTATGGGAGAGTGTGTGTGTGTGTGTCAGGTAAGTATGGGAGATTGTGTGTGTGTGTCAAGAAAGTATGGGAGATTATGTGTGTGTGTCAAGTAAGTATGGGAGATTGTGTGTGTGTGTGTCAGGTAAGTATGGGAGATTGTGTGTGTGTGTGTGTACGGTAAGTATGGGAGATTGTGTGTGTGTGTCAGGTAAGTATGGGAGAGTGTGTGTGTGTGTGTCAGGTAAGTATGGGAGATTGTGTGTGTGTGTCAGGTAAGTATGGGAGATTGTGTGTGTGTGTGTGTGTGTGTCAAGTAAGTATGGGAGATTATGTGTGTGTGTCAGGTAAGTATGGGAGATTGTGTGTGTGTGTGTGTGTGTGTGTGTGTGTGTGTGTGTCAGGTATGGGAGATTGTGTGTGAGTGTCAAGTAAGTATGGGAGATTGTGTGTGTGTGTGTGTGTGTCAGGTAAGTATGGGAGTGTGTGTGTGTGTCAAGTAAGTATGGGAGATTGTGTGTGTGTGTCAAGTAAGTATGGGAGATTGTGTGTGAGTGTCAAGTAAGTATGGGAGATTGTGTGTGTGTGTCAGGTAAGTATGGGAGTGTGTGTGTGTGTCAAGTAAGTATGGGAGATTGTGTGTGTGTGTCAGGTAAGTATGGGAGATTGTGTGTGTGTGTGTGTGTGTGTGTGTGTGTGTGTGTGTGTGTGTGTGTCAGGTAAGTATGGGAGATTGTGTGTGTGTGTGTGTGTGTGTGTGTCAGGTAAGTATGGGAGATTGTGTGTGTGTGTCAGGTAAGTATGGGAGAGTGTGTGTGTGTCAAGTAAGTATGGGAGATTGTGTGTGTGTGTGTCAGGTAAGTATGGGAGAGTGTGTGTGTGTCAGGTAAGTATGGGAGATTGTGTGTGTGTGTGTGTGTGTGTGTGTGTGTGTGTGTGTGTGTCAGGTAAGTATGGGAGATTGTGTGTGTGTCAGGTAAGTATGGGAGATTGTGTGTTTGTGTGTCTGTGTCAGGTAAGTATGGGAGATTGTGTGTGTGTGTGTGTGTGTCAAGTAAGTATGGGAGATTGTGTGTGTGTCAAGTAAGTATGGGCGATTGTGTGTGTGTGTCAGGTAAGTATGGGAGATTGTGTGTGTGTGTGTGTGTGTGTGTGTCAGGTAAGTATGGGAGATTGTGTGTGTGTCAGGTAAGTATGGGAGATTGTGTGTGCGTGTGTACGGTAAGTATGGGAGATTGTGTGTGTGTGTGTACGGTAAGTATGGGAGATTGTGTGTGAGTGTCAAGTAAGTATGGGAGAGTGTGTGTGTGTCA
>JAUIMM010000617.1:807500-810000 GCA_031769625.1 Taudactylus pleione
GTGTGTGTGTGTGTCAGGTAAGTATGGGAGATTGTGTGTGTGTGTGTGTGTGTGTGTGTGTGTGTGTGTCAGGTAAGTATGGGAGATTGTGTGTGTGTGTCAGGTAAGTATGGGAGAGTGTGTGTGTGTCAAGTAAGTATGGGAGATTGTGTGTGTGTGTGTCAGGTAAGTATGGGAGAGTGTGTGTGTGTCAGGTAAGTATGGGAGATTGTGTGTGTGTGTGTGTGTGTGTGTGTGTGTGTGTGTGTGTGTGTGTGTGTGTCAGGTAAGTATGGGAGATTGTGTGTGTGTCAGGTAAGTATGGGAGATTGTGTGTTTGTGTGTGTGTGTCAGGTAAGTATGGGAGAGTGTGTGTGTGTGTCAGGTAAGTATGAGATATTGTGTGTGTGTGTCAGGTAAGTATGGGAGATTGTGTGTGAGTGTCAGGTAAGTATGGGAGATTGTGTTTGTGTGTCAAGTAAGTATGGGAGATTGTGTGTGTGTGTGTGTGTGTGTGTGAGGTAAGTGTGGGAGATTGTGTGTGTGTGTCAAGTAAGTGTGGGAGATTGTGTGCGTGTGTCAGGTAAGTATGGGAGATTGTGTGTGTCAGGTAAGTATGGGAGAGTGTGTTTGTGTGTGTGTGTCAGGTAAGTATGGGAGAGTGTGTGTGTGTGTGTCAGGTAAGTATGGGTGATTGTGTGTGTTAGGTAAGTATGGGAGATTGTGTGTGTGTGTGTGTCAGGTAAGTATGGGAGAGTGTGTGTGTGTGTGTCAGGTAAGTATGGGAGAGTGTGTGTGTGTGTGTCAGGTAAGTATGGGAGATTGTGTGTGTGTGTCAAGAAAGTATGGGAGATTATGTGTGTGTGTCAAGTAAGTATGGGAGATTGTGTGTGTGTGTGTCAGGTAAGTATGGGAGATTGTGTGTGTGTGTGTGTACGGTAAGTATGGGAGATTGTGTGTGTGTGTCAGGTAAGTATGGGAGAGTGTGTGTGTGTGTGTCAGGTAAGTATGGGAGATTGTGTGTGTGTGTCAGGTAAGTATGGGAGATTGTGTGTGTGTGTGTGTGTGTGTCAAGTAAGTATGGGAGATTATGTGTGTGTGTCAGGTAAGTATGGGAGATTGTGTGTGTGTGTGTGTGTGTGTGTGTGTGTGTGTGTGTGTGTGTGTGTGTGTCAGGTATGGGAGATTGTGTGTGAGTGTCAAGTAAGTATGGGAGATTGTGTGTGTGTGTGTGTGTGTCAGGTAAGTATGGGAGTGTGTGTGTGTGTCAAGTAAGTATGGGAGATTGTGTGTGTGTGTCAAGTAAGTATGGGAGATTGTGTGTGAGTGTCAAGTAAGTATGGGAGATTGTGTGTGTGTGTCAGGTAAGTATGGGAGTGTGTGTGTGTGTCAAGTAAGTATGGGAGATTGTGTGTGTGTGTCAGGTAAGTATGGGAGATTGTGTGTGTGTGTGTGTGTGTGTGTGTGTGTGTGTGTCAGGTAAGTATGGGAGATTGTGTGTGTGTGTGTGTGTGTGTGTCAGGTAAGTATGGGAGATTGTGTGTGTGTGTCAGGTAAGTATGGGAGAGTGTGTGTGTGTCAAGTAAGTATGGGAGATTGTGTGTGTGTGTGTCAGGTAAGTATGGGAGAGTGTGTGTGTGTCAGGTAAGTATGGGAGATTGTGTGTGTGTGTGTGTGTGTGTGTGTGTGTGTGTGTGTGTGTCAGGTAAGTATGGGAGATTGTGTGTGTGTCAGGTAAGTATGGGAGATTGTGTGTTTGTGTGTCTGTGTCAGGTAAGTATGGGAGATTGTGTGTGTGTGTGTGTGTGTCAAGTAAGTATGGGAGATTGTGTGTGTGTCAAGTAAGTATGGGCGATTGTGTGTGTGTGTCAGGTAAGTATGGGAGATTGTGTGTGTGTGTGTGTGTGTGTGTCAGGTAAGTATGGGAGATTGTGTGTGTGTCAGGTAAGTATGGGAGATTGTGTGTGCGTGTGTACGGTAAGTATGGGAGATTGTGTGTGTGTGTGTACGGTAAGTATGGGAGATTGTGTGTGAGTGTCAAGTAAGTATGGGAGAGTGTGTGTGTGTCAGGTAAGTATGGGAGATTGTGTGTGTGTGTCAGGTAAGTATGGGAGATTGTGTGTGTCAGGTAAGTATGGGAGAGTGTGTGTGTGTCAGGTAAGTATGGGAGAGTGTGTGTGCGTGTCAGGTAAGTATGAGATATTGTGTGTGTGTGTCAGGTAAGTATGGGAGAGTGTGTGTGTGTGTCAGGTAAGTATGGGAGATTGTGTGTGTGTGTCAGGTAAGTATGGGAGATTGTGTGTGTGTGTCAGGTAAGTATGGGAGATTGTGTGTGTGTGTCAGGTAAGTATGGGAGATTGTGTGTATGTCAGGTAAGTATGGGAGAGGGTGTGTGTGTGTGTGTGTGTGTCAGGTAAGTATGGGAGATTGTGTGTGTGTGTGTCAGGTAAGTATGGGAGAGTGTGTGTGTGTGTCAGGTAAGTATGAGATATTGTGTGTGTGTGTCAGGTAAGTATGGGAG
>JAUIMM010000617.1:820000-827500 GCA_031769625.1 Taudactylus pleione
ATGGGAGATTGTGTGTGTGTCAGGTAAGTATGGGAGATTGTGTGTGTGTGTCAGGTAAGTATGGGAGATTGTGTGTGTGTGTGTGTGTGTGTGTGTCAGGTAAGTATGGGAGAGTGTGTGTGTGTGTCAGGTAAGTATGGGAGAGTGTGTGTGTGTGTGTCAGGTAAGTATGGGTGATTGTGTGTGTTAGGTAAGTATGGGAGATTGTGTGTGTGTGTGTCAGGTAAGTATGGGAGAGTGTGTGTGTGTGTGTCAGGTAAGTATGGGAGAGTGTGTGTGTGTGTGTCAGGTAAGTATGGGAGAGTGTGTGTGTGTGTCAGGTAAGTATGGGAGAGTGTGTGTGTGTCAGGTAAGTATGGGAGATTGTGTGTGCGCGTGTCAGGTAAGTATGGGAGATTGTGTGTGTGTGTGTGTGTCAGGTAAGTATGGGAGAGTGTGTGTGTGTGTCAGGTAAGTATGGGAGAGTGTGTGTGTGTCAGGTAAGTATGGGTGATTGTGTGTGTTAGGTAAGTATGGGAGAGTGTGTGTGTGTGTGTGTGTCAGGTAAGTATGGGAGAGTGTGTGTGTGTGTGTGTGTCAGGTAAGTATGGAAGATTGTGTGTGTGTGTGTCAGGTAAGTATGGGAGATTGTGTGTGTGTGTGTCAGGTAAGTATGGGAGATTGTGTGTGTGTGTGTCAGGTAAGTATGGGAGATTGTGTGTGTGTGTCAGGTAAGTATGGGAGATTGTGTGTTTGTGTGTCAGGTAAGTATGGGAGAGTGTGTGTGTGTGTCAGGTAAGTATGGGAGATTGTGTGTGTGTGTCAGGTAAGTATGGGAGATTGTGTGTGTGTGTCAGGTAAGTATGGGAGAGTGTGTGTGTGTGTCAGGTAAGTATGGGAGAGTGTGCGCGTGTCAGGTAAGTATGGGAGATTGTGTGTGTGTGTGTGTGTGTCAGGTAAGTATGGGAGAGTGTGTGTGTGTGTCAGGTAAGTATGGGAGAGTGTGTGTGTGTGTGTCAGGTAAGTATGGGAGATTGTGTGCGTGTGTCAGGTAAGTATGGGAGATTGTGTGCGTGTGTCAGGTAAGTATGGGAGATTGTGTGTGTGTGTGTGTCAGGTAAGTGTGGGAGATTGTGTGTGTGTGTCAGGTAAGTATGGGAGATTGTGTGTCAGAAAAGTATGGGAGATTGTGTGTGTGTGTGTCAGGTAAGTATGGGAGATTGTGTGTGTGTGTCAGGTAAGTATGGGAGATTGTGTGTGTGTGTCAGGTAAGTATGGGAGAGTGTGTGTGTGTGTGTCAGGTAAGTATGGAAGATTGTGTGTGTGTGTGTGTGTGTGTGTGTGTGTGTCAGGTAAGTATGGGAGATTGTGTGTGTGTCAGGTAAGTATGGGAGAGTGTGTGTGTGTGTGTCAGGTAAGTATGGGAGATTGTGTGTGTGTCAGGTAAGTATGGGAGTGTGTGTGTGTGTCAGGTAAGTATGGGAGATTGTGTGTGTGTGTGTGTGTCAGGTAAGTATGGGAGATTGTGTGTGTGTGTGTCAAGTAAGTATGGGAGATTGTGTGTGTGTGTGTGTGTGTGTGTGTGTCAGGGAAGTATGGGAGATTGTGTGTGTGTGTGTCAGGCAAGTATGGGAGATTGTGTGTGTGTGTGTGTGTCAGGTAAGTAAGGGGGATTGTGTGTATGTGTGTGTCAAGTAAGTATGGGAGATTGTGTGTGTGTCAGGTAAGTATGGGAGATTGTGTGTGTGTGTCAGGTAAGTATGGGAGATTGTGTGTGTGTGTGTGTGTGTGTGTGTGTGTGTGTCAGGTAAGTATGGGAGAGTGTGTGTGTGTGTCAGGTAAGTATGGGAGAGTGTGTGTGTGTGTCAGGTAAGTATGGGAGAGTGTGTGTGTGTCAGGTAAGTATGGGAGATTGTGTGTGCGCGTGTCAGGTAAGTATGGGAGATTGTGTGTGCGTGTCAGGTAAGTATGGGAGATTGTGTGTGTGTCAGGTAAGTATGGGAGATTGTGTGTGTGTGTCAGGTAAGTATGGGAGAGTGTGTGTGTGTGTGTGTCAGGTAAGTATGGGAGAGTGTGTGTGTGTGTCAGGTAAGTATGGGAGATTGTGTGTGTGTCAGGTAAGTATGGGAGAGTGTGTGTGTGTGTCAGGTAAGTATGGGAGATTGTGTGTGTGTCAGGTAAGTATGGGAGAGTGTGTGTGTGTGTCAGGTAAGTATGGGAGAGTGTGTGTGTGTGTCAAGTAAGTATGAGATATTGTGTGTGTGTGTCAGGTAAGTATGGGAGATTGTGTGTGTGTGTCAAGTAAGTATGGGAGATTGTGTGTGTGTGTGTGTGTGTGTGTGTGTGTCAGGTAAGTATGGGAGATTGTGTGTGTGGCAGGTAAGTATGGGAGATTGTGTGTGAGTGTCAGGTAAGTATGGGAGATTGTGTGTGTGTGTCAAGTAAGTATGGGAGATTGTGTGTGTGTGTGTGTGTGTGTGTCAGGTAAGTGTGGGAGATTGTGTGTGTGTGTCAAGTAAGTGTGGGAGATTGTGTGTGTGTGTCAGGTAAGTATGGGAGATTGTGTGTGTCAGGTAAGTATGGGAGAGTGTGTTTGTGTGTGTGTGTCAGGTAAGTATGGGAGAGTGTGTGTGTGTGTCAGGTAAGTATGGGTGATTGTGTGTGTTAGGTAAGTATGGGAGATTGTGTGTGTGTGTGTCAGGTAAGTATGGGAGAGTGTGTGTGTGTGTGTGTCAGGTAAGTATGGGAGTGTGTGTGTGTGTCAAGAAAGTATGGGAGATTATGTGTGTGTGTCAAGTAAGTATGGGAGATTGTGTGTGTGTGTGTGTCAGGTAAGTATGGGAGATTGTGTGTGTGTGTGTGTACGGTAAGTATGGGAGATTGTGTGTGTGTGTACGGTAAGTATGGGAGATTGTGTGTGTGTGTGTGTCAGGTAAGTATGGGAGAGTGTGTGTGTGTGTGTGTCAGGTAAGTATGGGAGATTGTGTGTGTGTGTGTGTGTACGGTAAGTATGGGAGATTGAGTGTGTGTGTGTGTCAGGTAAGTATGGGAGATTGTGTGTGTGTGTCAGGTAAGTATGGGAGAGTGTGTGTGTGTGTCAGCTAAGTATGGGAGATTGTGTGTGTGTGTGTGTGTGTGTCAGGTAAGTATGGGAGATTGTGTGTGTGTGTCAGGTAAGTATGGGAGATTGTGTGTGTGTGTCAGGTAAGTATGGGAGATTTTGTGTGAGTGTCAAGTAAGTATGGGTGATTGTGTGTGTCAGGTAAGTGTGTGTGTGTGTGTGTGTGTGTGTGTGTGTGTCAGGTAAGTATGGGAGATTGTGTGTGTGTGTGTCAAGTAAGTATGGGAGATTGTGTGTGTGTGTGTGTGTCACGTAAATAAGGGAGATTGTGTGTGTGTCAAGTAAGTATGGGAGATTATGTGTGTGTGTCAAGTAAGTATGGGAGATTGTGTGTGTGTGTGTCTGTGTGTGTGTGTCAGGTAAGTATGGGAGATTGTGTGTGAGTGTCAAGTAAGTATGAGAGATTGTGTGTGTGTGTGTGTGTGTGTCAGGTAAGTATGGGAGATTGTGTGTGTGTGTGTCAGGTAAGTATGGGAGAGTGTGTGTGTGTGTCAGGTAAGTATGGGAGATTGTGTGTGTGTGTGTCAGGTAAGTATGGGAGAGTGTGTGTGTGTGTCAAGTAAGTATGGGAGATTGTGTGTGTGTGTGTCAGGTAAGTATGGGAGAGTGTGTGTGTGTGTGTCAGGTAAGTATGGGAGATTGTGTGTGTGTGTGTGTGTGTGTCAGGTAAGTATGGGAGAGTGTGTGTGTGTGTGTCAGGTAAGTATGGGAGATTGTGTGTGTGTGTGTGTGTGTGTGTGTGTGTGTGTGTGTGTGTGTGTGTGTGTCAAGTAAGTATGGGAGATTATGTGTGTGTGTCAGGTAAGTATGGGAGATTGTGTGTGTGTGTGTGTGTGTGTCAGGTATGGGAGATTGTGTGTGAGTGTCAAGTAAGTATGGGAGATTGTGTGTGTGTGTGTGTGTGTGTGTGTGTGTGTGTGTGTGTGTGTGTGTGTGTGTGTGTGTGTGTGTGTCAGGTAAGTATGGGAGTGTGTGTGTGTGTGTCAAGTAAGTATGGGAGATTGTGTGTGTGTGTCAAGTAAGTATGGGAGATTGTGTGTGAGTGTCAAGTAAGTATGGGAGATTGTGTGTGTGTGTCAGGTAAGTATGGGAGTGTGTGTGTGTGTCAAGTAAGTATGGGAGATTGTGTGTGTGTGTCAGGTAAGTATGGGAGATGTGTGTGTGTGTGTGTGTGTGTGTGTGTGTGTGTGTCAGGTAAGTATGGGAGATTGTGTGTGTGTGTGTGTGTGTGTGTGTGTCAGGTAAGTATGGGAGATTGTGTGTGTGTGTCAGGTAAGTATGGGAGAGTGTGTGTGTGTCAAGTAAGTATGGGAGATTGTGTGTGTGTGTCAGGTAAGTATGGGAGAGTGTGTGTGTGTCAGGTAAGTATGGGAGATTGTGTGTGTGTGTGTGTGTGTGTGTGTGTCAGGTAAGTATGGGAGATTGTGTGTGTGTGTCAGGTAAGTATGGGAGATTGTGTGTTTGTGTGTCTGTGTCAGGTAAGTATGGGAGATTGTGTGTGTGTGTGTGTCAAGTAAGTATGGGAGATTGTGTGTGTGTCAAGTAAGTATGGGAGATTGTGTGTGTGTGTGTGTCAGGTAAGTATGGGAGATTGTGTGAGTGTCAAGTAAGTATGGGAGATTGTGTGTGTGTGTCAGGTAAGTATGGGAGATTGTGTGTGTGTGTGTCAGGTAAGTATGGGAGATTGTGTGTGTGTGTGTCAGGTAAGTATGGGTGATTGTGTGTGTAAGGTAAGTATGGGAGAGTGTGTGTGTGTCAGGTAAGTATGGGAGAGTGTGTGTGTGTCAGGTAAGTATGGGAGATTGTGTGTGTGTGTGTGTGTGTGTCAGGTAAGTATGGGAGATTGTGTGTGTGTGTGTGTCAAGTAAGTATGGGAGATTGTGTGTGTGTGTGTGTGTCAGGTAAGTATGGGAGATTGTGTGTGTGTGTGTACGGTAAGTATGGGAGATTGTGTGTGTGTGTCAGGTAAGTATGGGAGATTGTGTGTGTGTCAGGTAAGTATGGGAGATTGTGTGTGTGTGTCAGGTAAGTATGGGAGATTGTGTGTGTGTGTGTCAGGTAAGTATGGGAGATTGTGTGTGTGTGTCAGGTAAGTATGGGAGATTGTGTGTGTGTGTCAGGTAAGTATGGGAGAGTGTGTGTGTGTGTCAGGTAAGTATGGGAGAGTGTGTGTGTGTGTCAGGTAAGTATAGGAGAGTGTGTGTGTCAGGTAAGTATGGGAGATTTTGTGTGTGTGTCAGGTAAGTATGAGATATTGTGTGTGTGTCAGGTAAGTATGGGAGAGTGTGTGTGTGTGTGTGTCAGGTAAGCATGAGATATTGTGTGTTTGTGTGTGTGTGTGTCAGGTAAGTATGGGAGATTGTGTGTGTGTGTGTGTGTGTCAGGTAAGTATGGGAGATTGTGTGTGTCAGGTAAGTATGGGAGAGTGTGTGTGTGTCAGGTAAGTATGAGATATTGTGTGTGTGTGTCAGGTAAGTATGGGAGATTGTGTGTGTGTGTCAGGTAAGTATGGGAGATTGTGTGTGTGTGTGTGTGTGTCAGGTAAGTATGGGAGATTGTGTGTGTGTGTCAGGTAAGTATGGGAGAGGGTGTGTGTGTGTGTGTGTGTCAGGTAAGTATGGGAGATTGTGTGTGTGTGTCAGGTAAGTATGGGAGATTGTGTGTGTGTGTGTCAGGTAACTATGGGAGAGTGTGTGTGTGTCAGGTAAGTATGAGATATTGTGTGTGTGTGTCAGGTAAGTATGGGAGATTGTGTGTGTGTGTCAATTAAGTATGGGAGATTGTGTGTGTGTGTGTCAGGTAAGTGTGGGAGATTGTGTGTGTGTGTCAGGTAAGTATGGGAGATTGTGTGTGTCAGCTAAGTATGGGAGAGTGTGTTTGTGTGTGTGTGTCAGGTAAGTATGGGAGAGTGTGTGTGTGTCAGGTAAGTATGGGAGAGTGTGTGTGTGTGTGTGTGTCAGGTAAGTATGGGAGATTGTGTGTGTGTGTGTCAAGTAAGTATGGGAGATTGTGTGTGTGTGTGTCAGGTAAGTATGGGAGATTGTGTGTGTGTGTGTCAGGTAAGTATGGGAGAGTGTGTGTGTGTGTCAGGTAAGTATGGGAGAGTGTGTGTGTGTGTGTGTCAGGTAAGTATGGGTGATTGTGTGTGTCAGGTAAGTATGGGAGATTGTGTGTGTGTGTGCCAGGTAAGTATGGGAGAGTGTGTGTGTGTGTGTCAGGTAAGTATGGGAGAGTGTGTGTGTGTCAAGAAAGTATGGGAGATTATGTGTGTGTGTGTACGGTAAGTATGGGAGATTGTGTGTGTGTGTCAGGTAAGTATGGGAGATTTTGTGTGAGTGTCAAGTAAGTATGGGAGATTGTGTGTGTGTGTGTGTGTGTCAGGTAAGTATGGGAGATTGTGTGTGTGTGTGTCAGGTAAGTATGGGAGATTGTGTGTGTGTGTCAGGTAAGTATGGGTGATTGTGTGTGTCAGGTAAGTATGGGAGAGTGTGTGTGTGTCAGGTAAGTATGGGAGAGTGTGTGTGTGTGTGTGTGTCAGGTAAGTATGGGAGAGTGTGTGTGTGTGTGTCAGGTAAGTATGGGAGATTGTGTGTGTGTGTGTCAGGTAAGTATGGGAGATTGTGTGTGTGTCAGGTAAGTATGGGAGATTGTGTGTTTGTGTCAGGTAAGTATGGGAGATTGTGTGTGTGTGTCAGGTAAGTATGGGTGATTGTGTGTGTCAGGTAAGTATGGGAGAGTGTGTGTGTGTGTCAGGTAAGTATGGGAGAGTGTGTGTGTGTGTGTGTCAGGTAAGTATGGGAGAGTGTGTGTGTGTGTGTGTCAGGTAAGTATGGGTGATTGTGTGTGTCAGGTAAGTATGGGAGAGAGTGTGTGTGTGTGTCAGGTAAGTATGGGAGATTGTGTGTGTGTGTCAAGTAAGTATGGGAGATTGTGTGTGTGTGTCACGTAAGTATGGGAGATTGTGTGTGTGTGTGTGTGTCACGTAAGTATGGGAGATTGTGTGTGAGTGTCAAGTAAGTATGGGAGATTGTGTGTGTGTGTGTGTGTGTGTGTGTGTGTGTGTGTCAGGTAAGTATGGGAGATTGTGTGTGTGTGTCAAGTAAGTATGGGAGATTGTGTGTGTGGGTCAGGTAAGTATGGGAGTGTGTGTGTGTGTCAAGTAAGTATGGGAGATTGTGTGTGTGTGTCAGGTAAGTATGGGAGATTGTGTGTGTGTGTGTGTGTGTGTGTGTGTGTGTGTGTCAGGTAAGTATGGGAGATTGTGTGTGTGTGTGTGTGTGTGTGTGTGTGTGTGTGTGTGTGTGTCAGGTAAGTATGGGAGTGTGTGTGTGTGTGTGTCAAGTAAGTATGGGAGATTGTGTGTGTGTGTCAAGTAAGTATGGGAGATTGTGTGTGAGTGT